>RJWT010014544.1:0-21010 GCA_004365215.1 Cuniculus paca | reverse complement strand
CTAGTTATCTTATAACTTTTGGTTAGACCAATATTTGGCATTTTAGTTATTATGCCAGTGTATCTATGATTCATGATATAGCATTGTAGACACTATGATCATGCTTTTTGTTTTGTTTTTTCCAAAATGTCATAATTACTTGGCTTTTTTTTTCTTGCATTTGTTTACTTTTTTTGTGCATGTAGCTAATTATTCCCACACTTTCCAGTAGCCTCTCCTTTCATATTTTCCTCAAGGATAAACACACCAAGTTCTTTCTGCTTTCTTGGAGACAGCCTTCTTACAGACCTTCAATTTCTTTATCTCCCTATACCTGCTACATAGCTATTTTGAGAATTCCCTTGGCTATTCCGATGGGATTCCATTTTTCAGGCTCTCATGTCTTCCTTATTTTATCTGGGCACATTATCTGGTGTTTTCTTCAGATTAGAAACATGGTGTAATGGTAGAGGACAGGTGACAGGCAATCTTCAGCATCCCCACAGCTCTGTGCACGTCCTTTCCACACTCCTGCCTCTGGGATGGTGCTCTGTCATCCTGCAGAGCCTCCCTTCATGTCACCATAGATATGCCCTTTACTTCTCTCCATCACTGGCCCTCCTGCTTTCTCTATTCCCTTTCTCCATCTCCTCTCTTATTTTGGATGAGAATCTTCTCCACTGCTGAGGCAGTAAATGTTTTGAGATCTCATATTTGTTTTGCCTTCATCCCTGATAGATAGCTGGTAGGTTCTTGTAGAATTCCAGTTTGGAAATCATTTTCCCTCAGTACTATCTTCTTCTTCCAGTGTTGCAGTTAAAAACAGGAAGCCACCATGTTCCACTTTATTTCAGATCCTTTGTTACATAACCTGTGTATTTCATTCTCTGGAAACGGCAGGCTCTCTCTTTTTGCCAATAAAATGAGAATTGACAATAATATGTCTTGGTATTTTACAGATATGCTGGGCCTTTTAATCTGGAAACTTGTGTCTTTTAGTTCTAGGAAGATGTCTCGAATCATCTCTTGGATCATTTCTTGCAACCATCTTCTCTGCTTGCTCTTCCTAGAAACCTTGTTGCTCAGATGTGTTCTTCCAGGACTCTGTGTGTGTGTGTGTGTGTGTGTGTGTGTGTGTGTGTGTGTGTGTATGTGTGTGTTACTGGGGACTGAATCCAAGGCCTTTGCCCTGAGCTACATCCTTAGTCCTTTCCTTTTGATTTTTCGTTTGTTTGGTTGGTTGGTTTTGGTTTTGGTTCTTTTTTTGGTTTGGTTTGGTTTGGTTTGGTTTGGTTTGGTTTGGTTTGGTTTGGTCTGGTCTGGTCTGGTCTGGTCTGGTTTGGTCTGGTTTGGGGTGTTTCGTTTTGTTTTGTTTTGTTTTGTTTTGTTTTGTTTTGTTTTGTTTTGTTTGAGACAGTGTCTTGCTAAGTGTTTTAAGTTACCCAGGTTGGGCTGGAAATTGTGACACTCCTGCCTCAGCCTCCCAGAGTGCTACAGGTCTGTTACTATCTTTTCTTATTTCTTTGTAATTTTGTTATACTTTCTGCATTTATCAATTTAGCTTCCATCCTTTCTACAGCTCTTGTGCTTGTTTTGTTTTGCTTTGCTCTGCTTTGTTTTGTTTTGTTTTGTTTTTGAAAAAGGGTTTCACAGTGTTGCCCAGGCTAGCCCAAAGTTCCTTGGACTCAAGGAACCTTCCTGCTTCAGCCTCCTGAGTTGCTGGTGCTGTAGGGCTCTAAAAATATCTTTTACAGATGAGTGTTTATTTTCTGATCCAGGATTCTATTAACATTCATTTATCACATTTGCTTTTTAGGGTCTTTAATTTTTTAAAAAATGTAGAACAAATTTTTCAACCCCTATATTTCATTATTTTCAGTCTTTATAAAATCTGTTTTCTCATGATTATTTTTAATTTAAACATTTTTGGCAAGAATACTATATAGGCAATCTGGTGTGTATTGTGTGTGTATGTGTCTCTGTGTGTTGTTATTGACATTTTAGTTTATTTGTTTATTTACTTATTCCAGTACAAAGCTACATCACCAGTCCTTTTTATTTTATTTTGAGACAGGGACTTGTTCAGTTGCCCAGGTTGGCTTCAAACTTGTGATCCTACTGTCCAGCTCCCTGAGCAGATGCGATTATAGGTGTACACCACGATGCCTGGCTTGGTGTGATTTGTATTGCATTGTATCAGGAGGCACATACTGACAGGTTGTCATACTGCTGTACTAATGAGATCTCTTGGTTAAGGTAAAGACTACTCGACCTCTCACCATTGTAAAGGTGGGGTTTCTTTTTGTAATTAATATTTAAGACAGTCTAAAACATCTGATTTCCCAACAACTTTCATGCAGCTATTTTAGTGTCCACTGACAGTCCTTCCTTAAATTATTCACTGGAGATTGCAAAAGGTTGGTTTTATAATTCTACCAATATCTCAACATTTATTACATGGCATTCTGTTGAAATAGATTTTTTCCTCTTCTTTCTCCTCTCTCTGTCTTTTTTAGTATCATTGTGGACTTATGGATCTCTCTATTTTTTTGAGTCAGGATCTTGAAATGTAGTATAGGCTGACCTTAATCTCATATGGATTGCTTTTTAAAAAATATGTTAATCTATTATCAATATACTGTATGTTCTGATTGTCTTGGATTCGAGCAATAGGAGCCCCTTCTTGCCAGCTCCTATGTCCTTTATACATAACATTTTTTTGCCTTTGAGCACTTTTTGGCTCCTGGCATAACAATATATTCTGGGCTCACCTTTGACTTTCCCTGAATTCATGTGGAAGCAGTCATTTCTCCAGAGAACCTGTATTCCTTTTCATGGAATTCAGGAGCCAAGACTTGGGAGCTTTATGTGGTCATTGTCACTGAAGAGTCATTGCTCTTCCTTGCAGTGGGTTTTTATGTAATCTACTGTATTACCGAGGATTTAGCATTTCAAGGGCAATAGCCTTCATTCAAAAATCTTAGTTTCTGATTCTCTGCCTTACATGGGGCCAAGATATCATATACCTTGTGACAGGATTAGGTGTTGAAACTCAAGACCTTAGATCCAAATATTCTACAAAGAAAGCCATAGCTTTAACTCATCCAAAATCTGCTTTGGTTTTAATTTCATTTTGTTTTCCATTCCTGGAAATTCCTTGCCTCTTTTATAAATTCAACCATGCATTTAAAAGATATTTATTGAATCTAACATTTCTAGGAATTTGGTAGAGGAAAAGTCTTTGGCTTTTCAAAAAGGTGGATTTTTTTTCTATTCTGAATGTACTAAGTGCAAAAGAATATTGGAATGTCTTAAAGAAAAATTTTAGCATAAGAAATTAATATATTCATGAAAAGATTAAGCTTAAGGTCATTACTTTGATTCAGGAAATGATAAATATAGAAGGTAATGGTTTGTGAAGATTTTTATGCTACAGGTCTCATGTATTCAACTTTAATACCAAATTTTGATTTTTTTTTTCCTTTTCGAAAGGAAATTCCACTCTTCCTCATACAGCCAGCCTACTAGAGCATCTCCGAATTCACGGCTCACCCAAATCATGGAGCAGCATCAGCAAGCCTTGGTGCAGCTGGCTGAGGTGCAGCCCAGGGAGGGCTCCAGCGTCACACTTCCACCCATCTTGTCCAGGGTGGAAAGTGAATCCCAACTCAGTTCAGAGAAAAACCAAAGAAACCAAATTAAAATTATTCGTAGCAATTCTGAAGGCTTTCTGTTTCAACTGGAAAAGGGAAAAAAAGACAAGAAAAGAAGCGCCATTAAGGTAATAAAAGCATCATTTTTTTAACCAAGTAACTTCTTAATTTGAACAATGCAGGTGAACCTTAATTGTTGTTTCCCTGAACTACAGCCCTGCAATAGGGTCACTACTGAGCTGCTGCCCCACCTGGGTACCCCTGGAATTTCTTTCCTCTAGCCTCTGCTACATCTAGGAATTTTCTTCCCCTTCTTTTGAAAGTAGTTGTTGCCAGGGATGCCCATTTCCACCTCCTTTTTAGTTCATCTCAAAGAAAGGTCTACATTTGCAGAGAAGCAATCATCCTCCTTTATCCCCAGTTTAAACCTGGCTTCCTCAGGGAAGCCTTCCCACCCCACCCACTGTCCCCAACAGAGCCTCCACATACATTCTCCTTTCTGAAAAGAGCAAGTAGGTGGAGTTAGTGAAAGTGCCTCTGGCCACTGTATTTCCAGCACTTCCTCCTTTCACTCCTCCACACTCAGAGGACTCTTCTGGTCTTTACCTTACAGCAGCTGCTACAGTAAAATCCCAAAGCTAGCCAAAGAATGAGCTTTCCTTCGAAATGCTAGCTGATGTCTATCTACAATAAGATTCACCCTTACTAGTGCCTTCCGCATTTAAATCCTTTTATATCCTGTGCATTTCTCTACTGTCAAAACCAACAAAAACCCCTCAGGAAAGATCACTTGCATCTAGTGTCAAATAGCATATTACTTTGTATTTCATTGCTGTTGTGAAATACCTGAGGCAGGGTAGGCCTCAGTGTAGCTGTGGCAACTGTGTGTATGAGAACAAAAGATTACATAACCAGACAGGAAGACAACAATTCCCAGGTCAGGCTCATTTTTATAAAAACTGGCTCTCACAAGAAATAACCCAGGTCCCACCAGAACTACCTGAATTCCTTTCAAGACTTGCACCACAAAGATATAATGACCTCCCATATCAGAAAGGTCCATGCCTCCTCACACCATCACCACATGAACCACTGAGACTCCAGCACATGAACCTTTGCGGGACATATCCCAAACATACCCACACCACAGCAAATACTAAGAAGAAGGCTGGCAAATATATTCTGTTTCAGGTCCACAGATGCAGCAGGCCTGTGATGGGCTAGGTTCCCTGGGAACAGACTCTGCATGGAGCTTGGAGTGCAGAAGCTTCCCTTGGGAACAAAACCTGTGAGGGAGTTGGGAGGCCAGCAGTTATGGTTTGTGTCTGGGCGTCACCGCAAAGCCTCACGCAGTCATAGAGGTGGCTGAATCTAGCGTGATTTGTTTGTTGTCTAGCACTGGGAATGGCAGTGTGAGTGCCTGGGTGAGTAGCCAGCAAACTATATAAGAGAGGGAAGGAGGCATGCTTTACCCTTTTTACCCTGTTCACTCTTGTTGCTTGTGGCTGTCATGAACGGTTGCCCCTTAGCCATACCACTGTGCCTTGGAGCCAGCTGAGTATGGACTGAAACCTCCAAAAACTGTAAGCTAAATAAATCTTTCCTTCCCTAATTTTGGGGTGTCAGGTATCTTGTCTCAACAACAAGAGAAAAATAACCAAGATACCAGGTGACCAGAGGAAAGAGGTAAGCTGTGTGCAGATGCAGCAGAAGCCTCATTTGGGGTTCAGAAGGTTCTGAGTTGCGTTGGCAGCACCAAGCGTGGGACCCCACTTTTGTCCTCCCCCCTGTTGGGATCAGCTACTGGAGAATGACTTCCCTGGGGGAGATTGTGGCTTTGTGTACCGCAGGCTACTCAGCCACAGGCAGTTCTTAGGAAAGGACCCAGTTGTCAAGTATCAGCGGCCAGGGCTCCCAGCAACTGGGCAAATGATCACCTCAGCCCAGAGGGCACCCACTCTAGGTCAGTCTGGGGGGAGTCAAGCGGCTTATTCTCCATTCAGTTCATCATGTACATTCTGAATTCTTGCTAGGAATTGTGGTACATGCTAGGATGTAAAGATAAAGGAACCATGACCCTCCCCCAGAAGCTTGGAGTTACGTGGACCTGTAAGACAGACTTGTAGGTGGTTTCAGTATAATGTTGCAAGCAAAATAAGAAGTCTCACAGGGAACACAGAGGAACATGGAGGAGTATACAGATGCTCACCTGGGGATCAAGCAGAGCTTCAGGAAATAATCCTTAGCTGAGTCTTAGAGGATGGTGGAGAGCTGCCAAAGAAGAAAGACAAGCATTTCAGGCAGGGCCGTGGCTGAAGCCAGGCTTCAGGAGCGGTGATAGCATGGTGCATGCTTGGAATGAGTGGGTACCTCATGCTGCTATAACTGAGGGTGGGGGGTACAAGATGTGGAGAAATGTGGGTGGAGAGATAGGGGCAAGACTCAAGAACCTGGTTTTTTTTGGGGGGGGGACAGGATCTTGCTCTGCAGTTCAGGTTGACCTAGAGTGGGTGCCCTTTGGGCTGAGGCTCACTTGCCCAGCTGCTGGGAGCCCAGACTGCCTTGAGCTCATTTTATAACCCAGACGGGTCTCAAACTTGCAACGATCCTTCTGCCTCAGCCTCCCAAGTGCTGGGATTACAGGCATGCTCCACCGTGCCCAGCCAAGATCCTGTTCTTCATTCAAAGAACTCAATCCTAAATTTGAACTCAACCTGGGCAAATTAGTGACTTAACAAAACCCTGTCTCAAAAAATTAAAAAAGGGCTGAGGTTGTATCTCTGTGTGAAGACCCTGGGTTCAATCCCAAAAACCAGAAAGGGGTGGGCAAAAGATCTTTATTCTACAGGCCAAAAGCAGATCATTAAGAAATTTTTAACATGGTCAGATTTCTGTCTTTTAGAAAGTTGCTCTAACTATGGTGTGCAGTGCAGTGCACATACGTAATCTCAATGCTTATGAGGCTAAGGCAACATCCTGTCTCCCCCCCGCAAAAAAATGTACCAGGAATTTATAGGATCGTGGAGTCAACAGACCTTCATCTGAGCCTCAGAAGAAGAAAAGAAAAAGGACGTTCTCAGAGAGAAAAAGGAGGAGCCTGTGTGCCCCAGGTTTCCAGCTCATTTCCATGCACCCCAGTCCCCAGCTCTCTGACCTCCTCACCCTAACTGTACTCCCTTGTATCCTCTATCTTGCTGGGACTCCGCCATCCCTGCCCCTGTTGGAGTTGGGATAGGATCCCCAGTTCTACTGTAAATAAGGAGACATTCATTTCTGGAACCACAGGTCACTTTTCTTTTGCCACAGAAACCAGTACACCAAAGGGCAGTTCTACAGTACTGTTAGTACTGTTTTCAAGTATTCTGTAAATAAAATAGGTTTTGTAGACAAAAGTAGGAAGCTGGATATCATATATGGTATATTATTGTCTCTACTTGAAAATGTATTCAAAGCTTTGGAACCAACATATTTTCAGTGTGAACGCTGCTCACTCCAGAGCTTCAGACTGCTGGCCTGACACGCCACTCAAAACATGTAGCCTCAGAAGAAAACTTTCTCTGCTAGTTGTGCCACCTTTAGTCTCTTGTGAAAAGTACACACTTTTAAACTCAGCTCTCAGCCAGAAGGCTTTACTGGACATCATGGACTAAGTCATTCCTAAACCCTAATCTCAACGTGGTTATCTACTAGCTCTGTAAGTTGGGCAAGTGATTAATTTACCTAGATTTGATGGGAGATTAAAAGAAATAATGTATGTAAACCTTAGTTTATTCCCTAACAAAGAGCAGACATCAACTAAATGTTAATTTCCTTTTCCCTTCCCGCTTCTCTTAGTAATTTGAATTCATGTTTTACTAAGAAAAAAAACAAAGGAAAGTGCTCTGGAGACAGTGTGTATCACCATAAGTCTAGGAGCATGGGAGGGAAGGGAAGAGGGAGGAGAATTTCCACTTACTGCCTCTCAAGTTCTCTTTCCAACTGGGAAAATCCCTCCCTTCCTGCTTTCTGTCAGGAATGTCATAATCCATATGTATCCATTTTCTCAGGCCAATGTTTTCAACCTACATTGGACAAATGCACAGAAGCACTCTTTGTCCTTTAAGCTATTCCAGAAGCTAAAATGACAGAACCGAGCTATTTGTGTAAGACAGCAGGTAGCTGGGGCACCAGACAGAGGGAATCATTATCCAGGTCATGCCCATTTGCTAGTCACATCAAATCTTGTGGTTTCCAGGGGAATTGCTCTGAATCACATTAAAAATTTGAGGATTTGTAAAGGTAATAGGCCCAACCCCCGTTCCTCTTCTGGCAGTTCTGTTATGACTGATTTATGAATGCTAGCCATTGTCCATGCCATTAAACACAGACATCAGGCAGTAAGAGATTAACATAGTACAAGGTGACAAGCAGTATAAAAATACATTTTTGTCACAGCCCACTATGAAATAACTGGTCAGGGAGCTCTGTGGCAGCTGACTGTCAAGCGGCAGTAATTAACTCGTGTGTTTGTTGTCACAGACAATCTAGGTGCTGCTGCTTGACTGCTTGGAAGATGAGGTTTATTTGGATTAAATTTAGCAACCACAGAGCAAATTTCCTTCACTCGCTGTTCTGGAGAATTCAAGACATTGTTTTTGGTCCTGCTTCTCAGTAACTTTCTCACACTTACGCATCCAAGGAATTTTTTTAATAGCTCTGCAGTGTGCCCCCAGCAGGGTACAACATTTCAGAGCAAAACAGGTCCTCGCAGACAAGTCAATGTCATATTTAATTCAGGCACATGCTGCCCTAAGTTTGTAACAAAAATCACTCATCTGGCTTGAGGAGACTTGTGATTAGTTGCTGGTAGAAACTTTCCATCAGAAAAGTTGTTTGCTGAAGCCAGCTGTGAACACGAGATCAGAGGGACTGGTCGGGTCCTGACATCCTGCATACAGTGCTAGGTTCAGTGGACGTCAGCTCATGTGTGTTTGTGCAGAGTCAAGAATGGATCCGGTCAGGGACTTGTTCAGTGTGTGCCTTTATTTTCCAACTTGTTGCCCCTGTGTTTGGAGACTTAATGGCACTACCAATGTTGATTATTACTATTATTTGCTGTTACATTGACATTATACTACTCTGAACTTTTGGTCTTAGAAAAGCCAAGGAGAGGTAAATCAAGGTAAATTCTAAGGATTCTTTTACTATACAGGACTTTTGGAGAGACAGAAAGTAGATTAGTGGTTGCCTAGGGCTGGAAGGAGAGAAGGAGGAGGGATTCTTTTTAGGGTGATGAAAATGTTCTAAAACTGGATTGCGATGATGTTTACATAATGTGAGTATACTAAAAGTTACTGAACTGTACAACTTCAAATGAGTGAATTTCATGGTGTGTGAATTCCTTCTGAATAAAGCTGTTTAAAAGACTTTAGATGGAGAGAGATCAAACAAAACTGCACTGCTAACAACCAGTTCAAGATTACTCGCGCCAAACTTCAGCAAATCCAGGATTTTCATTTCCAGTCACCCAGAACAAACTCCGTTAGGAGCCACTACTATCCTTTGAGAAATGTCGCTTTGCTGCAGTCCCCTCATCCTGTAAAGGGATCAGCAACACTTGGGGATGGCCCTGTTGGGCCACATGCTCTCCCTTCATTTGGATGTGCAGTGCCAGACCCTTGCCTATGTTTTACTGTGCTAAGCTAGATGTTTATTTGAGGTGATAGTAAGAACTGTGGCTGGAGATCAATGAGCAATTATTCATGCTTCACAATGTGTCTTTTGTGAATCAGTGGAGTGATTAAAAGTTAAGCTGCTTCAGACTAAGGATGAGATTTCTGGACACTGATCATTTCTTTCTCATCATCTTTGGACAAATTGAATTTATGACGGGTATCAGTGGGGTTTTATTTCCTTCCTTTTCATTATTGGTTTACTCTAGCAAATAAATAATAATTTAGTGATTACAGAACAATGTCACAGATGACATATGTATGAAAAATAACAAATTTGCAGTTACCGAGTGAACTCAATAAGTTATCTGAGTTCATTCAGATATTAAAATTACTAAAGGTTTTAAAAATGTGATGGTACCTTCTAATCAAGGTTTGGACAAAAAGAGCAACTTATTTTTCCCTTGCTAGTAAAAATGCTAATTGATAAAAATGTTTATTTGGTCTCAATAATTACATTTCTATTAACTTATCTCAAAGAAATAATTACAGTAGCCCACAAACAATGCTTATTCCAGGATGTCTTGAATGGTCAACATTTAGAAAAGGACCTAAACAATTTAAGTATAATTAGACAATAGGATATGATGCCTAAAAATCACATTTTTGAAAACCTTAGCAAAGTAGATTGTAATGATAAATGCTTTGTGGAAAAAAATGAAATAATTTTTAGTGGGTGGAAGATTAGGTAAAAGTATATAAGTAAAAGACATACTGTACAGGAAGTGGCATTAGTGCTTTTGCTTGGTAGTGACTTTTGTTGGGAGACAATCTCCTCATGTAGTCCAGGCTGGTCTCAAACTCACAATCCTCCTGTCTCAGTCTCCCAAGTGTGTGCATCACCATGCCCAGCTTACTTCTGTTTTCTTAAAGGAGAGTTATTATTTATAATGATTCTAGTTCAAAGGATTTCTTAAACTGGAATTCTCTCTTCTCTTGCTTTTGCAAATTAATATGCTGAAAGACTTTTTATCAGGAGTGTTTAACACGGAATGGAGAAAATTCTGTTTACAAAACTTTTAATCTTTACGGCAGAGAACTATTGCCTCCGTGGCATATTATTTTCGCCCTTTTGAACTGACGCTGAAGCAATGAAATGTTAGGAATAATGCCTTCGCAGCAAGTAACAGAATTGCCAGGAATTTCAAAAATACGAATTCAGTTTTCTTTCACACAGCCACTGTACAGTTTGGTGGCTGTTAGCACTGGTGTTTATGCAGCTCAAAACATGAGAACCAAGATGCACATGCTTCCCCTGTGGTTTCTTTCCTGTCTGCAAGACTGCCGCTTCAGCTCCGTGAACCACACCCACTCTCAGGGAGAGGGAGAGAGCATGGGGAGGGGCCATGCCAGCCTGTGTAAAAGCTGTCCAAACTCGCCACGTACCATGCAGATGGTCGCTCATACCTCATGGGCCAGGGTTCACTGCCGGGGAGCACAGCAGAGGAGAGCATCAGCCCTCCCCAGGTTCTGCATCTGTGGCTTCAACCATCTACCCATTGAAAAATTTTTGAAAAAACAAATGTGTGTTTATTGAACACACAAAGCCTTTGTTTTCTTGTCATTCTCTCCTAAATAATAACAATACAAAACTGCTTAAATAGTATTTACGTTGTGTTAGGCATTACAAGTAATCTAGAGACAATTCAAAGCACACAGATGGGTGTGTGTAGGTTATATATATATACTACACCATTTTCTACAAGGGACTGAAGCATCCTTAGATTTTGGTACTGTGAGGTGTCCTGGAACCAGGCCCTTATTATCCAAGGGATGACTGCATTTGGCTTTTGAGCCTTATAGTGGGGGAAGCTGGCTGGCAAGCTCTGGTGATAGTCAATAAACCACTGGGAGTAGGACACATTCTTGTAATAGTTGGTGCAATGTGTATATATCAATTCACTCTTAAGATTATGGAGACATACGTAATTTTGTCTAATATGAAGCATTCTTTCTTATCTGGACTATCTGTGTCAAATTCTATCTTAGATAAAGGCTCACTAAATATACTGTCTAGATCTGAACTTGAGAAAATAATTAAGAGGAGCTTTCTAAACTTGTGAAAATGCTGTGCCTCGACCTTCACATGCAGACAGGGAGTATCACAGAGTTAGTGCAGATCAGCTGCTTTGTCAGCGTGGCTGTTTTCTCCACTCTACTCTAAGCTTCTGTGTGCCCTACTGTGTATGATCACTGTCACACAAATCATGTCTTTGGAATTGTCTTTCCTATCCCTTCCCTCCCAGAAAAAGAAACCAAATTGATTAATGACTGAAAAACAAAGGTATTTAGTTTCCTAAGGAGCAAGGAAGTAGTAAGTTTGGATGTCAAAAGCTGCAGTTTGGGGCTGTCTTCGTCTTGTCCTATGGCCAGGAGAGCACTAGGGCTTTCCTGCCTACTGTTATGCTCAAGCACCATAATCTGATAATTATATTCCCTCCCTCTGTTGCTGTGGCCTTTTATGTGTGCAATACTAATAAAGGGTTTAAATGCAAAACTCCATGTGCTCTTCAAAATATCAAAAATCACACCAACTCAACAAGAGGAATTTCTCAGTGGGTCTTGCCAAGACTCTTAAATAGTTACTTTCCTTTGAGTTTTAGGAACGGAGTATAGTTATTTTTTCCTTAAAGTTATCTTTTTATTCCCCAACAATCAGTAGCAGAATTTTAAAGTTGCTACCTAGGTGTATCTGATGGGCAGTAGTGTAAGTTCACTGGACAAGTGCTGTCATTTTGAAGCAGTGTGCTTATCTGATGGACTTACATGACCTCTTCCAGGGAAATCATGTGATTTAGTAAACTGCCCATGACTGGACATCATAGGATCAGCAATAGCAGTAAAGTGACAATATATATGTTATGTTAAAAATAGTAAAAACAGCCAGTCATGGTGGTACACAGCTGTAATTTCAGTATTCAGGAGGCTGAGGCAGAAGGATCACTGAGTTTGAGGCCAGTCTGTGCTACATGACGAGTTCAAGACCAGTCTGAACTACATAGTGAGAGCCTGTCTCAAAAAAAAAAAAAAAGCGCAATTACTAACTTGAAATCTTCATTTCTAATTTTCATAATTTTAGTTTCTTTATTGCAGAAATGGAAAAGTCAAAACATGTTAGCTAGCCAGCTACACATTACCAAAGAGACTACTACCAGTATCTACCATCAAAATGGAAGAATTGTTGGATATGTTCCCATTCTCTGACTGTCTACACGGACTTCCATTCACCGTCTTCCTTCTTTCCTTATGCAACTGTGACCATTTGAAGGGGAAGGGGTATGAATTCTAAAAAGAAACTGTTTCTGTGGTTGTATTTTCAGAGTTCCAAGCTGAAAGGTTATCAAAAAAAAGACGTGAGACTTGGAGGCCTGGGACCTGACTTTGAGTCCATCAGAGGCAAAGTGAGTGAGATGTGCATAAACAGTGCTTTCAAGCTTGACCTGGCCCGTCTGCCCTTTAGCAAAACTGTATAGAGATGCTCCCCCAAATCAGACCCAATACAAATGTCTCACACTGAATAGAGACCCTTGAAAAGAGCACTGGAAATAGAATAGAGGCTCAGCTGTTCCTTTTACTGCAAAATAAAAATATTAGCCAGTGTCGTTTTAGGCACCACCCTTCAGTTATCGTCAAAGGCCTGCATGGAAAAGTGGGACACATGTATGTGAAAAGGGACGCCTGTGTTATGTGGTCATTGGTCTTTCCTGACAGAGTAGTCTTGATAATTTTGAAGAGTGGCTGCAGAGAAGACACTTAGATCCAAGTTCCCCAACTCCTGAGAAGTATATCCACTTTATTCTCCTTTCGCCTGGGAAAGTAGATCTTCATTTAATGTGTTTTAACCGCAGTTGCACTCAGGCATAAAAACACAGTATAGTTTAAAGTTGGAAGCAAAAATGAAAATAAATTGGGTAAATGCAACAAAGAAGGGACTGAAGTGATTTGACACTGTTAAGGGAGTCCTGGGTGTGCTATTGCAGGGATGTTCCTCAGCACAGAGAGACTTGCGGGGAAACACATACTTAACCAGTTCACTGCTGTGACCTTACACATGGTGATCCCCTTCTCCTGTGCTGCTGACGCAATACCAGGCCCACTGAAACTAGTGCCACTTTAACCAGGGTAGAAAGAACTAGCAGAACCTGTGATTCATGATAACTTTGTTTCTCTGAACAGATGCAAAAATTAAAACAGCAAAAGGAATATGCAAAACAAGTTAAAGAGTACAACATGAAGACACTCTCCATTCTATCCAAACCACAAACAGCAAAAACTGAAAATAAACCAGTCATTCCTAGGCAGAAGGTAAGAAATTCTCATTAAGGCACTTTTTAAATCAATTAGAAGGAAATATTTGTTCCTGCTTATTTTTAAAAAGATTGCCTACATGTCTGGAACATAGGAAACATTCCAGTAACTGTCATTCCTGCAGCTACCTATCGTCCACAGATACTCATGGAACTGCAGCAAACATACACGATGCTGTAAGATTAGATTTTTTATTTTCCTAAAGTTCATTATTTCTACATTGTTTCTTCCAAGTGCACTATTTTGAGTTTGCCACACATGAAAACTTGGTAGGAAGGTGATTTCTCAAAGAAAATAGCAATCCTGATTGACTATCAATTCATTCTCAGTCATGAAGTAGGTTTCAAGGAGATTAGTGTCTTGCTTGTTAATGTCAAAGAAAAGCCCTTCATTGTTTCAAGTTCATTCCCCTATTGTTTTCCATAGGGATTGTAATATATGCTTTCCTCTAGCAAAGAAAACTGATTTCAAGAAATACAGAACGTTCTCCCACTCAGATATCCAACCGAGGGTTGTGATGTAAATGAAGTATGTACTATAGAAACACAGTTTTGCCGTGCAGGTCCCTGCCTCCATTGATCTAGACAATCCCAGTAAGGACAGGAAATCCTTTGCATGAGGGATAAGTGATCCTTTGGTGCCTTCAGGAATGAGTACTTCATGTTCTCTTTCAGAAACCATCGTATTTTCTATTTATTGCCTTTTTCCTCAGACCTTGAAGACCTCAATCCTCTTAATTGAGTTTCCATGGTGCCACTTTTTCTTTTTTTCTCCAATCCATTATATTTTCATGAAGAGCTTCAAGGCCACAAATCTATAATTAGAGGTTCCTATATATTTCATCTATACACAGTGAGATATCAGGACATTTTTTCCTATGTTTTAGAATTTTTCCCCTCCTGGGACCTAAATATGATATCAGTAAACTCTTATTAAAATACAAAACTGATACAAAGAAATATTTAGAAATTATATTAGGTGATCTTTCTCCTCCCACCCGCCACCTCTGTCTGTGTCTGTCTCTCTCTCCCTCTCCTTGTTTTTATCTCTCCCTTGTGTGTGTGTGCAAAATAAACGTATCAGCCAGTGTTGTTTTAGGAACCACCCTTCAGTTATCGTCAAAGGCCTGCATGGAAAAGTGGGACACATGTATGTGAAAAGGCACACCTGTGTTATGAGGTTGTTGGTCTTTGTGTGACGGTACATCAAATCTAAGACCTTGCACATGCTAAGCAACCATGCTGCATTGAGCTATACCCCCAGCACTAGTGATTTCATTTTTGTCATGCCTTTAAGAATGGATATCAGCAGGGAAAAAGTCTCTAGGCTTCTACTGATATGCTAAAGAAAAAAAAATCAACCTTTAATACTTTCTACAGTTCTAAGAGTCTTTGAAAAAGAACAGCATACAAAGGAGGCTCAATTTTACATCACCACAGTGATACTTTTGGTCTCAAACTATAGCATCATCTTTAGGTAGCAAGTTCTATTAATAAGTCCCTCATAGAAGTTTAATTTTAATAAAACTGCAAGGAAATAAGTATATAAAACACATTAGAAATCTATTTTTAAATATGTGGCCAAAATTCAGTTTTATGAAGAGAATATCCAAAGACACAACAAGTCTTTTCCTCCCCCACAATATAGTGTTTAGTGGCTAATTTATTTTGCTTAAACTGGGTGTTATATTGCTTTGTTTGTAGTTTCTATCTGATCTCCATTTCTGCTCATACTGTGGCAATTAATGTCTCCATTTGTATTGTAAATAAACATATATACTACCTTTAATTCAAGGAATCTAGAGCTTGCTTCCTATTTTAAATAAAATTTTATCTTTATGTTTCTAGGCTTTGGAATATGCAAAGACCATCCCCAAACCAAAACAAGCAAGTCTGACTGACCAAACATCAAAGGGGGAAAAAAATCCAACTTATGATGGGAAAGAAGAAAGTTTACCTGAAATCTCCCTGCTAGAGATACTGCAGAGCAGACACGAGAGGGAAAAACAGGCTGTGGCTGCTTTCAAAGTTCTTCACATTGTCTAGACAGCACTTGGTGGGAGATGAGAAATGCTCCAAGAACACATGCAGCAAGGGAGCTCCAAGCGGCTTGTCTGCATTGTGAATAACACCAATGAGAGCCTGGTGCCGTCACTCAAGCGCCGTGCACAGGGTTTCACAGGGCCCATCAGGCCACGGTGCCACTCTTCACCTTCTATCAAGAAAAGATTCTTAATGATTTATTTTCAAATCAGTTAGAACTGGGGGCTGATAAATAACTAGACAATAAAACTTACAATTTTTTATTAGCCCTTTTGACTCCTTAAACTGTCTCTGCCCTTCTTTAGCATAACAAAAACCTTGAAGTTACCCAGAAAGAAATATAAACACTTCAGGTTCCCTTAAAATGAACTCAGCTGGACTCATCAGCAAATTCTGAGATAACATTTCAAAAATCTTACTCAACCATCCAAGTTTACCAAAGAATTTGTATGTCAAATTTTAAAAAGATTGAAGGTATATGTAGATGTATCTACTAAAATACAACAAATCCCAGTGTCATTCAGTGTCAAAACATTAGTTTTAAATCTCCAACAAGTCCAGAAATGCCCAAGTCAGACAACTCTGAGTAATATACTTTATCAAAGCCAAGTATATAAATTTGCTGGGCATCTTGCCATCACAAATACCTTAAAATATTGTTAAATGCAAGCTTCCACATAAAAAATATTAGATAAAACAAAAGTAGTCTATAGTTTCCTACTGAATGTAAATATTAATAAATATTTTCTCTTTTGATATACTATAAAAATTCTCAGTCTTAAAATAATTACTAAATTTATTTAATTTTTTACTTCCTTCCCTATATTTGGTGGTCATCACATTCTTAGGTGGACATATCCAGAAATATGTAATTTTAACATCAGTTTAGGGCAGATCTATTTATGCATGGGGCATAAGGACTAGCTTTGGAAATTCAAAAGTCTATGGTGTATAGATTTTATAGACATAATGATGTTATATAAAAGCTGTCTATAGTAACTTTCTTTTGAAACTGGAAATAGTTTGGAGTTAAGACTCTGGCAAAATAACAAATAACTGGAGATTACAGGAAAACTGGCAAATCATGCTTCAGTGGTTTTTGGAAAATAATATATGAGAAGTTAATACCAGAAAAACATAGCCCAAACTACTTTAAAATGTATTTTTGCCAAAGAGGCTCCTTCAGGATACACGATGAAGACATTTCTAGAAACATTAATTTTTTTCCTGACTTCAAGTGTAACTCTAGGTCAAAAGAATGCTAACACAGACACCCCCATATTTTCATACTTAAAGGAACAGTAAAATTTTAAAATAGTCCATTTCAACCAGAGTAAAAAATTTAGAGCTTGAAAAGAATTTATCTTGTTCAACTGCCAACTTTTCAGTAGCGGAAAGAGAGGCCAAGAAAGTAAATGACTCTCAAGTCCTTTCATTCTGTTCGGGGTGCTGGGATGGCAGCCTGGTCTCAATCCCCTGTCTCTGACATCAAGAAAAGTACTGTTTGGTTCTTTGTCTGTAGAAAGACAATGTTCTTGTTTCTTGGTGTACGCAAGGAGCACAGAGTTGCTATGAATTTCAAAATGGGTATGGATTTCCTTAAGTTCAATTTTTAGAAACATGTCTTAATGTGTACCTATTTACTTTATTTATTTTTGTAGTACTGGGGATCCAACCCAGGGCTTTGTGCATGCAAGGCAAGAACTCCACTATGGAGCCACATCACTAGCTTTTGAAGCATGTACAGTCTGGCAGATTTTCTTACCAACATTGATAAATGTGTAATACACATAGAAAGCACCTCAACTTTGATGCTGACTTTTGATTTTCTCCCTCCCCTCCATCTCTCTTTCTCTCTCTCTCTCTCTCAGAACATTTCCAAAACTTCCCATCACCATTTTTCTGATAGCTTCCCTTGGGCCTCTGGTTAAATCCTTCCAACACTTGTACACATCCTGTCAAAACCAACACTTAGCCGAAGCAGGTTAAGTGACTTACTTGATGTCAAACTGCTCTTTTGCAAGCTCCTTGCCCCCAAGGCCAGTCTTCACTATCTAACACAGTAGACTACTGAACATCAAAATTCTTTACACAAGGCCAAGTGGCATCTAAAGTGACTTCAGCTAAAGGAATAAAACATACTTGCTGGAAGTTTGAGGTTGAAGTCAAAAAATGGATTAAAATGGCCCTTTAGCCCCAAGTCAACTCACAATAGTCATATTCAGCAGAATGTCACCCTAAGTCGGAAGAGAGACTACAAATTTTTTTGTTCTCTCTTTAAATTGTGCCAGTAACAACAATATTGACTTTTTATCAATTTTACAACATTTCTATTCCAGATATTCAAGAAAATATAAACCTGGCTGATAGGAAACAAGGAACTTCAAACTCGAGTGGTATAATAAGGGAGGGCCTCTATTTGACCAGATGTTGTATATGCCATTGAAAGACATGGTATAATTCTGCCTAATCTCTGTGAGGTGGTACAAATAAAGGTCTTTTGAGCCATCTATTCACTCTTATTAAAGCCTCCTTTCTGCAGTGTTTTTTCATCTTGAGTTTCCAACAAGAGCATCCTCTTAAAGGGAGCATTTTTTTTTTACAAGTAGCTGAATTTAATGACAGCTGTTTTCTTGATATTGTTTTGTATAGTAAGGAGTCTCTTGGGAGTTATCCAGAATCCAAGTCAAGAAAAGACAATATTGAGGAACAAAATAAAAGGTAAGCCTAGCAAAGGCACTGATGCCTAATGGTTCCAATTGGGGTCTTATTATTGGTTAATGAATCATTGTCAAAACATTGCGGCAAGCATGAACGTGCACAGTGTAGTCTGTAGTGAGAAAATGACTCTTCATCCCAACAGTTATTAACTGGGAGTTGTTTGAAAACACGTCCAGTAATTACAACAACACTGGAGCTAATTGAGAACTTTGAGTTGCTAGCAAATGACCTACAATAGCAGACTAGATCAACTCGGGGGGATTCTTTTCTAATTACTTATTGAAAAGCAGCAGAAGATGAATTGAATTTGGGTGATAGTCTTGCAGCTATCAGGGCAAGTTTAGCTAATTCTCTCCCAAGATGTGCTTCAAAACATTTATTACCAGTATATTAGAAGTATTTGAACATGGCAAATTCTTAAAAAAAAATCAGGATTGCCCTTCTAAATACACCTTTAAAGATTACTTTTATCTAAATAAGTTTTAAGTAATATGTATTTCATTTAACCTCAAGTATTCATGGGATGACTACAGGGCTTCTCTTCCCTAATGCTATTTTTGTAAGCTCTATTTTCAATGGGTAAAAATGGAAGGATGAAAAGATACACAAATCCTCCATTTGCCTCTTGTTTTACCAGTAAGTGAAGGATTGAAAATTGTAGCACATAGTGAAATTTTTGAGTTACTGTGGATTTTGTTTTTTCGTATAAGACTCACTCTCCCTAGATTCTTATCTTACAGGTTGACCATATTGTCAGACATAATAATATTTTTGTACTATAAAGGTAAGACAAAGAGAAAATACCCATTCTAATAAAAATTCATTCCATTTTTTAAAAATATACTGAAATAGGGTCTTAGAGTAGCTGAAAATCTGATATTCAGAATTATCCCCTTACCCCACTGTCTCCAGACTAACCCAAGTATTTGTTTCTTTTTACCCACTAGTTTCAAGCAAAATCACACATCTTTCTCACGGGGGTACTGAAAAAGCGTAAAATATCTCAATTTCCTAAGTAAACATCTGCTTTTGATAGTAGTTTCCATTCATTCATTCATCTCATTCCCTAAGTTATTTATCGTTCAGAAAATATTCTAATATTTCATGTTGGTTACTTAATTTTGGCTCAGTAAAATAACTGGAAATTGGGGTGTTTCCAAAACATTATGAAAACTATACATTGCAAAATGCAGTGAGATGCAAAATAAATAGATTTTTTGCAGCTCTCTCCAGAAGTGCCAGGGCTCTTTGGAAAATATGAAGACAGGAAAAAAGAATTTGGTGGACAGGGTTTATCTCCCTTGCTACCTCTCCAATGCTTTTTCATTTCCCCCTTACAAACCTGGGTAATGTAAGTAATTAATTTTCAATAAGCTAGATAAATGGTCTTCTGCTATTAAATAGCTCTAACAGGTTGAGAGGATTACAATGATGTGAGCGTTTCAGGCAAATGTATTTAGTGAAGCCTTGGAAATTTCAGATAAGAGTTCAAAAACACCCTTTCACTGAATTGACATCTCATAGACACCAACCCTGACATCAGGGCTGCCAACCCAGTTTCTTAGGGTACACTGTTGCTGAGGTCCCAACAATTGCAGTAGATGCTTAAATAGCAGGGATACCTGTGGTGCAAATTTGGCACTAGACAAAACACCTGTCAGGAATTTTAAACCCAGAAAGTATAATCTGTTATCCTTTGGGAAACTGTCTACACAGAGAAAAGTAGAGAGCTCTCCAAATAAAATCAGTGATGACATCTGTGCTGAATAAGTTGGGTCACATACGTACTCCTGCTGTGGGGCCAAATTCCTCTCCCATTTAATCTTATACTTCGTTTTTGGCATCCAGATATCTATCAAAATTAGAATCGTGAAGCCCAACTGGCCTTGCCTCATATCCTCACCCCATCACCTGGCAGTAAAGTCTTTTCCATTTCCCCTGCTTCTACACAATGGTGGCACTTTGAAGTACTGCAGATGAGGTCCCTAAATTTGTCGTCTCTACTTAAAATTGATAATCTCCTATGTTATAAACCTCAAGCACCTATTTTTAATGAAAGCTTTAGATGAATATCAAAGAACTATTTAGCCATGTCTAATATTTTAATTAGATTATATTCTCAATTTAACCCATTAAATCTCCTTTGATGATCCCCATATTTAGTATTTAGCCCCAGATGCACGAGATAATGAATACTGGACCTTTTGATTTAATGAGAATTTCGGCTCCTCCAGCCCGCACCTCTTTGTATACCTTTTATTTTGCTGGCTATAGAATTCAGTTAATTGAAGGGGTCTCTTACCATCACACATTAAGGAGTATAAATTAGCATCCCCATTCTGATTGGAAAATGCAAGCAGACAGTTTTGCTTTGATCTGAGGATTGAGCTAAAGAAGGCAGCAGCCCTCTGAAAATGAGCTGATGGCCTTGTTATCAGGGCAAAATACAGATGCGTCCATGTGTCACAAAACACTTAATGTCTTAATTGATCACCTTCCAATTCTGCCTGTGCTGTTTGCATCATTCTCTTCAGGAACCTGTATATGTATGAGTGTGTGTGTGTGTGTGTGTGTGTGTACATGTGTACGTATGTGT
>RJWT010014543.1:0-21002 GCA_004365215.1 Cuniculus paca | reverse complement strand
TTCAATCTTCAGTACAGGCAAAAGAGAGAGGAGAGGACAAGACAAGGGAGGGGAGAGATGAGGGAAAAGGAGGGCAGGGTAGGGGAGAAGACCAGCCAACATGATCTCGGAGCCAGGACCATCTCTGAGGAACTGATGGGACTTGAAGCACTCAGAGGAGGCTCAAGGTCCACCTCAAGGTCTGTGGAGCTGGACTTGAGGCCTGACTGCTGGCTGAGAGCACTCTGGCCAAGGTCAAGTGTCTATCACCTATGCTGTCTTATCTGCATCATCTGGCTAGTTTTTTGCATAGGGAGGCAGTGGCTACATTGCCTCTTTATGACAGGACAAGAGCCAGCCTAAAGAAAGGAGCTGGAGTGAGCAGAGGCCTCCTGGCTTCCAGGAACACAGGGGCAGCCAGAGCTGAAGGCCGAGTGCTCCCCAGTTCTGTGCGGAACCAGAGGGACAGCGATGAGGCCAAGGACTGGGAAGCCCTACCGACAGACGAACTCCCTCACGGCTCTGGCAATACATTCTTCCCCTCGCCTGAACCCCTCAGCAGCCCCACTGTGACCCGCATCTGCTCTGTCCCAGCGCTCCCTCCTGAGAGGCCCCTTCCACACTCCGTGCACTGTAAACATGAGAAAAACAAAAGCCAAGGAAAAAACAAAAATGACAACAAAACAAGAACACCCCCCCACACACCCCGCCTTCCAACCTGGGTGAAAAAAAAGTCATCCTTTTTCACCATAAACAGGATTTGGCTTTTTTTTTTTTCACCTTTGATTCTTTTTTTCCTTTTCTTTCATAAAGACGGGAAAATTGGGGCTGTCGTTGGTTGGTTCAGTCAGGCACCAAAACAAGAAACTCAATGAGAAATATTTGGTGCAAGTTCAGTAATAGCGACATGTCCACCACAAGATGACTAGAGCACCACACACGACGTTTTCTTAAGCTAACATGCTCTGGCTGCCATCCACAGAAATAGCTAGAGACCCCTACATGGTTTCTACGTGGTCCAGAGGTATATATACAATCCTTCAAAGGTCAGGATTGAGGGGCCATCTATCCGTTAGTGCCCTCAGGATCACATCTAGTTCTCAGCGGCGTGGGTCCCCCCTTCCCACCCCCGCTCTGGGCACAGGCACGGCCAGCTCCCTCCCTCCTGCGAGCAAGGCGGATGGGGCAGTTGCCCTCTGGATGGGTGGGTCCTCCCCCACCCGCTCCTTCCCTCAGATGCTGATACCACTGACTCCTCTTTCCACGAAATGTGCTTGCAGGCTTCTCCTCTACGTCAAATGGCTCAGAAGGCAAAGTTTGGCTGCAAGGGCTATGGCCGTGGGGGGACCTGGTGAAGGAAATGGGGTGTCCACTGGCTAACTCCTCCTTCAGCTATCAGCTCCCAGCTGTGTCTCAATGTCCACTCGGCAGATGGGGCATTTCTTGCTCATGGCAAGCCACTGGTCCACACACAGTTGGTGGAAGAGATGCATACAGGGCAGGCGTCTGGAAGAGAGGAAGAGAGTCAGGTGACTGGCAGCAGAGGCAAGGGCTGGGGCTGCAGCAGGAGTAATGGACCCTGGGGGACCGGGGGACACACTCTGGATCACTGAGGTGTAGTTGTGAGGCCATGGCTGAGGCAGAAAGCCGTGACAGAAAGTGAGCCTCAAGGCTCTTCCTCTTCCATGAAGCCCTTTCAGGTCAGGCGGAAACAAAGCCATGACTGTCTTAGACCCATCAGGTCAAACATCATGCTGCCTTCTTTCATTTAACTTCCATGAATCTATAACCATGAACATCACATCTAGAACATTCCATGCCCCACCTTCCCAGTGCAACTACAAAGCACACTATGGCACATTTGGCACATTCACATGCACACATGCACAAGCACCCTCACCCTTGGGCATGCAGTGCAGTGACTGGGCACCGAGTGACCACGAGAGAAGGGACAGAGACTCAAAGAGGTGGCCTCCTACCTCACATCCTCTCCATCTTCCAGCATAGACAAACAAATTGTGCATTTCTCATCAGTGTCGGACTCCTCCCCCTCATCCTTCTTGCCCTTGCCATCCTGGGGTCTTCGCTACAAGAAGCAAAGTGATGAGCACTCATTATCTGGGCAGACTCACTTGTTGGCCATTGGCTTTCACCCACAGCCTCCTCTCACCCTGCACCTCCTCTTTCCCTGGGGGTCAGTATCTTTTTAGACTCTCTTCCCAACCCCTCCCCCATGCTGTAGGAGAGGGTGGTGGTTACTGTCAAGTGAAGAAGAGGCCAAATAGACGTTTGTCCCCGACCCAGGCACTGTCAAGGAGCCCAAACTTGGGAAAAAAATCAAGTTCCTAATGAATTGATATTTTGCAAACTTCTGCTCATGTACAGTTTTCTCTCTCTGTTCCTCTCATGCTGCCCACTCCTCAGACCCTGTCCAACCTAGACTGCCTTCAGGCCTCTTGATCCACTATCTGGTCCAGCATGCTTCACTGATTCATTTGTGCTTGCATTCATTCATTCTTTCCTCAACTAATATCCATTTACTTATGCTCTCAGTACCAGGTCAAGACAAATTTACTCTACACAGCATTAACTCCTGTAACTTGTACCATGTTGTTATGAACTATTTTGTATTGTTGGATTTCTCTTTCTTTCCAGAAAGTTCCCTTAAAATAGCCTCCAGCTCCAATCTGAGCATAGACATCATGCAGGCATGCTATCATTACTTGCTAACTTGAAAACTTTTGCTTTAAACAATTAACATTCATAGGACTGGACCAATTCTGTATGCCTATACCTGGTAATCTGAGCAACTCTTGAAGACAACTATACAAAATAACAACCTTTGGTATCTTCCTATCACCTTGTTTAGAAAGCCTATATTGTTATTGTTTTGGGCTCTCTACTATTGCTATTTATCTGTCTTTACTGTTTTTTCTTTTTCTTGTGCTTTTTTCTGCTATTCCCTCTAGCACAGAAAGGATAGATGTACATGTATATGCTTATACATGCCTAGAACTACTCCTAAAGAGTTTACAAGAACTGATTTTATTAAGTATCAAGATATGAACAGCTACTTTGAAGAAAATGAGACATTATGGTAGCCATAGCTGATTTCTTATCTTCATGTTCTGAAGTCCAATAATGCTTTTATTCTTTGATTTCATTGGTTTAAGTCTCTTTTCTACTATTTGATAGCAATATGGGGGAAGATATTAACAGCTTTTTTGAAGAAAACAGAGGACATTAAGGTAGCCATTGTTGATTTCTTATTGTCTGGTTTGAAGGCCTGTAATGCTTTCACTCTTTTGTTTTATCTGGTTTTATATTGTTTTGTTTTATTTGAATTTATTGTGTGTGAAGGTATGAACAATCATTTCAAAGAAAACAAGAGACACTAGGGTAGCCATTGTTGATTTCCTGTTGTTATATTTTGAAAACCTATATTGCTTGCATTGTTCTGTTCTGATCTGCTTTGTTGTATTTTACTGTTTTGTTTTATTCTCTTTAAAATAGAGAAAGAAAACTTTTGTTTTTAATTCTATGCTAATTTTTTAAAAACAGTTAACCATTCTGTAGAAAGTGGCAGGTTCTCAGGTGGTGCAGACATACCAGATTACCTTTTTTACCTACCACCCCACATTGGCTGAATGTAAGGGGGTATCATTGCTATTTATAAATTCTCTGGGATAAAGGAGAGTAATTGGTTAATGAAATCAGCCTCCCTTTCATGTTCCCATCTGCACGCTGTACTGTGAAATATTCTGGTAACAAACATAGGAAGAAAACTACCTGTCCTGTCCTCTTTTCAAGGATAAACACACTTAAAAGTTACTTTGCAAAGAAAAAAATCTGGAGTCACAAGATGAAGACCACCCAGAGAATGCCTTCGGGGCCAGACCTAGATGCCAGGTCTCCTTCCTCTGATCCCTGGTTCTAAGCTGTTGTCCCTTAGTCTGCTTTAATCTGGAGAATGTGCTGCCCTTGATGGAGCACACAAGAACATCTACCACTTCTGCTTTCTGCCTCACTGTGCCCTTTATACCCACTGCAAACCACTAAAGACTTCTGCAATGGTCCCCTTATCTAGAATCCAGAAAATCAGAATTATATCTATTGTCTGATATATTTGTCCTGAATTTTCATCATGAATAATGTCATGAAGATCTGCCTGTTTAAGGTTCAGTCATGTTTGTGTCCTCTGTATTCCCTGCTAGAAAAGAGGACTACAGAAACTATCCTGTTAGGACTTGACTGTTTGCCTTGTTTCCATTGTTTTTTCCATCATTATTCATCATTTCCCTTTTATACTTAGTAATTTTAGCTTGATATTATCTTGTTTTACTCTACCTAACCTTTACTTCTCTAACCTATTCTCTCTTTTCAAATCCTAATCTATTTCCTATTTTGTATTTTTAATTGCTTAGGTCTTCTGGTTTTTGTTTTCATTAGCTATGTAACTAATGTTACATAGCTGTATGTGACTAATGTTACATAGCTGTGTTATTCTATTTATTTATTTATTTATTTATTTTAATATTACTTATCCCTTTATCCTTACCTTCTCATTTGATGAATATTCCCTTTTAACTCTGATGTTCTTGATTTTAATTTTACATGTTTTACATCTTTTCCTAGTTCTCATTTTCTTTTTATATTTCTCTATTTTTATTGTATTTTTTTTATCATTTTGTTCTTTATATTTTTCCCCTTTGGAGATAGGGTCTTGCTATGTAGTTCAGGCCATCCTTGAACTCACTATGTAGCCCAGGTTGGCCTCAAACTTAGGGTGATTCTCCTGCCTCAGCCTCTTAAGTGCTGAGATTACAGGCATGTGCCATCATGCCTAGTTATAATTATAATTTTGCATATTACTATTTTAAGATACACTTTTGTTTTATATTGTTTTATTCTCAGCTCAAGTTTTCAAAAGTTTTTTGACATTTTGGTGGGCTTGGTGGTGCACACCTGTAATCCCAGCACTCAGGAGACTGAGCCAGGAGGATTGTCACAAGACTGAGGTCAGCCAGGGCTACATAGTGAGATCATGACCAGCTTGAACTATGCAGCAAGGCCCTGTCTCAAAAAAGAAAAAAGAAAAAATTTGACATTTTATTTGGGTCTTAAACCTTTTTCATTCCTCATTTTTAATTTTTATTTCTCTTTTACAATATTTTCTTTTCTTGATTCTCCTTTGATTCTAATTTTAACCTGAGCCCTTTATCTCACTGATTCATCCATTTTCCCTTTCCATTCTGTGTTGGTTCTTTAATCTATTTTCTTGTGGCCTATTGAAATGACAATAGGTGTGGTGTGTGGCCCTGCTAGACATGAACAGCTTCAGTCAGGGACACAGAAGCTGTTCTGGGTCCCTGAACATCCACTCATTTCCTTCCATATTCTTATCCAATACCTTAAAGCCTCTTCAGAGAAGGACCACATCCCCCATGCAGATGATACCCTTAGCTACTGAAGTGCTGCATTGTTTCCTACTAGTATGTAATCCAGAGTCTGACATGTAGGCACTCAATAAATGTGGTAGGAATTATTCATGAATAAATTCAATGCCTGTGTGAGGAGATGTATGTAACAAGATTCATGGTCTTCAACCACTGTCAGGTGGGCAAGCCTAGGAAACAGTGTACCTCAACCCCACATAATAGCAGCCTGCCATTCTCAAACACTCAGTAGGGACTGGGCACTGCACTGGGTTATTTATACACATCATTCCAGTGAATCATATGGTAACCACTAATGTTATCATTCCATTTCATGTTGAAAGAAAAAAGAGGAAGAAAGAAAGAAAGAAAGAAAGAAAGAAAGAAAGAAAGAAAGAAAGAAAGAAAGAAAGAAAGAAAGAGAAACCAGGCAGAGTGGTGCACAACTGTGATTCCAGCACTATGGGAGGTTGAGGCAGGGAGAGGGCAAGTTCAAATCCAGTCTTGGCAACCTAGCAAGCACCTGGCACAACATTAAAAAATGAAAAAGGGCTGGGGATATTGCTCAGTGTGAAGGCCTTGAGTTCAATCCACAGTACTAAAAATAAGGAATTTTTAAAAAGGAAAGAAGTGGGTCAGAAAAGCCAAGCATGTTGTCCAAAGTCACACAGTCATGAATAGTAGTACTGAGATTCAAAGTTGGTGATCTGACCCCAGCACCACGTGTTTCCAACCATTCCTTTCTTGAGCTCACGAGCCAGTGATGACAGTCTCTGACTGGACTACCATAAGCATGTCCTACTCTAAGTTTCTCAATATCTATCATGTTTTTAATTTCTTCTGGAAGAGAGAACTTTTACAATTAATAGCTCATTTGTCTTTACAATAGACTTTGTTTTTATAGCAGTTCTAGTTCCCATTAAAATTGAGCAAAGATTACAATATGTTGCCATATATTGCCCCATCACAATTTCCCTAACATTAACATTTAATGCTGTGTGATACTCTTACTACAATTGGTCAAAAACATTGGTGGACTATTATTAGCTGAGGTCCCTTAGTTTACAGGAAGGTTCACTCATTGTATCATGGCATTCTATTGGTTTTGAGTATGTATTACAACATGTGTCCACCATTACAATATCATACAAAAGAGTTGCACTGCCATAAAAACCCTCTATGCTCCACCTAGTCATTGCTCACTCCCTTGCAGCTGGCAATCACTGAGCTTTTTATTATCTCAACAGTTTTGCCTTTTCCAGGATGTTGTATACTTGAAAGCATATAGGATTCATCCTTCAGAGACTCACTTCTTTCCCTTAATGTGCACTTAATGTTCCTTCACCTCTTTTTGTAGCTTAATAGCTAGTTTCATTTTATTGTGAAATAATATTGTATGAATGTACCACAGTTTACCCATCTGCCTATTGAGGGACATCTTGGTTGCTGCTAAATTTTTTCATTTCTTCTTTAAATTTTTAAATGTTTTAAGTGCTCAAATTCCTGGTCTCTAATCCTACTCTAGATTTCTGGGCAATAATCCTGCTAATTCTACTTCTACTGACTCAACATATAGCTTGCGATTCTGTGGCTTTAAAAGCTCCTCAATCAGGACACTCACTCTTAATAGATTTAGAAACCTCTTCTCAGAACTCTTCCATAGGTGACACTGACCATGGAGTTATTTTCTAAAGCAAATCTTAGCCTTCCATCCTGGAACCTTTTGCTCACCTCATTGAGATATATGTGTGTGTGTGCGTGCGCGCGCACACACACACACACACACACACACTACCCTCTTCCTTTGTTAATGAGAAGTCTCCATCTTCCTTCTGACCATCACTGGCATGAGTTAGAAGACTCACAGCATCTGAGCACCTAACAAGAGCAGAGGCTTCTGGATTTTGGGTTGTGGTCCTATAGACAACTAGGCCAGGATTTGTCAAGTAGACAAACCAACACGCTTCCCCCTTCCATTCCCTGACTCTGCAGGCTGGCTGCTGGCAGCCTCACCTTCTTGTATTTGTGGGGGAAAGTGAACCTCTCAATGGTGTTCTGCACAGCTCCCCGAGTCACATTTCCCAGCCTGTCCTCAAGCTGCAGCAGTTCCTGCAAAGAGGAAAACAGGAACATGTATAGTCAGCATATTTAAATGCACACATACACACATGGTAAGGATGAGGGCACCCAAGATGTTAGCAAAAAGCATTTACATAGCCAATAGGACCTGTCTGGTGCTAAGAACCTGTACCAACCTCAGTCTCCTCTTCCTACTCCACTTCCTCTTTCTCCTCCTCTCTTTTTTTTCTTCTTCTCTCTTCTCTCTTCTCTCTTTCCTCTCTCTCTCTCTCTCTCTCTCTCTCTCTGTCTCTCTCTCTCTCTCTTTCTCTCTCTCTCTCTCCTCCCTTCCCCTTCCTCGTCCTCTGCCCTGAAATTTCACCTACCCACTAGCGGGGGATGATGAAAGATAATGTCATCTTCACCAACCCAGCTGGTGCCAGACAGGGTAACATACCTCATAGCTCTCCCTCACAGCAGAAGTATGTCTGCTGGGATTTAGTCCTTGGAGAGCAAGGAAGTGAAGCTGAGGGTAAGGATAGTTTCGGATTTCATGGACAACCTGTTGGGAAGAGAAAAGCTTGAATAAAGGAGGATCCCAGGCTTATCCATGAGACCCATATGCAACTCCTCCTCCCGTGATTACTGGCCAGCAGGCCCAGATATACTGCAGGCAGGAGAGATGTCTCCTCCTTCTCTTGGGTCCCTCTCTTCTCATCAAGAACCAAGCTTGTGTCTAGGCCAGCCCAAGAAGCATGGACAAAATCAGTTAAATGACAACTAACCCTGACTAGATACTCACTTCATAGCAGGCACAGCCATAAGCACTTCACATGAAAAACCAACCCAGTCACCTCACTTGATCTACATTGTGCATGCAATTACAACTCCCTTTTACTGATGGGGAAAGTGAGGCACAGGTAGATTAAGTAATTAGTTCAAATCATGCAACCAAGTGACATAACCAGGACTCAAACTAGGCAGTTAAGCAGCAGAGTCCATTGTCTGGTTCAAGGCAGGCCAGGACCAAGTAAGCCACAAAAGAGTCAGTAACCAAAGCATATAATAATGTTGTGCAATATTTTTAAGGCAAAATGAGCTCAAAAAAATCCATGCTGAGAAAAACATCAATACTTTAGATATAGACTGGTCCTATATTTACTTGACCCTGACTCATTCACCTCCTGTTCATCCTGACTAGGAGTGAGAAGGATCAGCTCCCATTTCAAACCCTAACTGTGCATCCCAGGACCAGTTACATAACCTCTCTAGGCTTCAGAGTGCCAATCTGTAAAACAGGCATAAAACCCTATTGTGTGGGGTTATTAGGAGAATGAAATAAGACAAGTAAAGTGATCAGAACAGTGCCTCTGGGATCTCTTTTGACCCTTACACCAGATGTGCCAGTCAGATCTCTACATTCCCATTTCACAGATAAGTAAAACCAAAGCCTGAGAATACATAATCACAGGAAATTATGAGGTCATAGAAGGGACAGAGTCTGTTCCATCTGATCTCAGTCCTGTGCATTTCCCCCAAAGACCACAGCATTGTCCCACTGTCCTTTCTACTTCCAATCCTTCATAGCACCAGCTTCTAGCCTGGCAGCTTCCCTTTCATTCCCAATGAGTCCAGAGCAGTGGTTGGTCTGTTTGAGGAGCAAGGACTCAGAGCAGGCTGGACACAGTGAAGCAGGGACACAGAGGAGCCACAGGCCTCAACTCGCCACTGCACCCAACAGGCAAAGCCCTTTTACTCACCATCTGCGTAGAGGAGGAGTTCCTGGGAAAGTGGTGCATTCGAGGAGTCGCTAGGTAATGCTGATAGTGCTGAGGGATGGGCCGCACCTGGAATTGAGCAGGACTCAAGCCAGCATCCACGCTGAGATCCCTGCAGGGACATAACCTCAGTGAACCACAGGTGGCAGATGCACCGTCTGGTTCCAGAAGGTACCTCAGACATCAGAGCCACACACTGTCAGGGCTTCTAAGAACCTTCCATCACCCAGCCCTGCCCTTCTCTGTAAAGAGAAGAAACTGAGACCCCAGAGCAAAGGGCTCTACAAGGCCTGAATGCGCTGGAGCCCAAAGCTCCCTCCCAAGAGAAAGGCCTTCACTGAGAGACATGCCGAAAGAAGTACCCAAGCAAAGTGGATTGAGGAAGGACAAGGTCCAGATGAAAGTGGCGGAAGGAGTGCTTTGAAAAAACAAGAGATGAACCTCTACACTTAGCTCCACAGGCTAGAAAACCGTCCTAGCTGCATCCTTGCCCCCCCACTTCTAAAAGTGTCTGGAAATACATTTCACTTGAGTCTAATAAATTAATTAATTAAACTGAAGAGGAATCAATGGCTAATTTGGAAAAAAGGTTTATTTCAGATATGCAGAGAAAATGCACATGATGAGAGTGAAACATCTTTTAATAACTGAAAGCAACACAGCTGTTAAAATGCACTGGAGACAGGGCCATGTGCTCAGGGCCATCCGGAAGAGGTTCCCACTGGGCAGGGAGGATAATCTGCATGGCAATAAGCATAACTTCACTCATCCATAAAAAAAGACAAAGTTGAGTCATTCATGGGCAAATAGATGCACCTTGAGATCATAATGCTAAGTGAAATAAATCAGACACAGAAGCTTAAATATCACATGGTGTCTCATACATGAGAAACCCAAACTATAAATAATTTAAGGAGCAAAATAAAAAGTAGGTGATAGGAAACAGGAAGATAGAACTTCTGCAAATGGAAAAGGGATCTAGAGATGGAGAAAGGGAAAGGCAAAGGAGGGTAAAGGAAAATAAAAAGGATGAAGGTGCAATATATATATAGGCACCAACTCCCCACAATGAATGCATTCATAGATATGGCAAATATATCCTGATAAAAAATTTTAAAAATAAATTTGACCTTAGAAAATTCCTGAAATGTCTTAATAGTCAAATAGAAACTTATGTTTATTTATGAGTTTTCATTTTAATAAAGTCGAACTTTTTGAAGTATTGCTGAAGAAAGTAAGCAGAACTGCAAGAGAGACTGAAACACAGGAAATAGGGTTAACTGACCAGAGTGAACTGATGCTAAAGAAAACTGGTCCTCTCTGAAGGATGCTAGGGATCCAACTCTTAACTTGGAAAACTAGTAAATTAAAGAAAAAACCAAATATTTATCTTGCCACTTCCTTATTAGATGTACTTCAGGGCAATCAAATACTTGATGAGGGAAATTTTCTCTTCATAAATGTCTTCCAGCTAATAAATGAACAAGGAAAGATTAAATTATTTGTTATCCTTTTGCACCCCCTAAAGAAATAAAGGATCTAGGCAAAAGTCATCAATTATTACTAACATCACAAAAGGAAGTACAACCAGACATAAAGTGCTTTCTAGTGGAAAGATACACCACTTCTGAAGTACTTTTGCTAAGAAAGAAGAGTTGAACCCCAAACTGCTGGAACCTTGATCTAAGAGCCAATGTGTAGGGAATACAAGAAACTCAGAACATTTTAAGTGACACCACCAGTGTAGCAGCAAAATCCAAATAAGAGTAAACTCTAGTTTCTTCAGGGTGTTCATTTTAAAAAATGAATTGGAATTGAATGGTTCTTTTAGAGGGCCATAAAGGAATTTCTACTCCTAGCCATGTGTTAGGGTAGCAGGATTAAGATTTACCCTCCCACAGTAAACTACTAGAAAACTGCACAGAATACATGAAATCTGTTTTCAGGCACTGCATAATGAGTAGTGCAGAGCTGTGATCCCTGGAGGAAAGAAAACAAACAAGGTGAGTCCTACAACTTTCCTGGCTTTTCCCATGATAGTACATTCAGAATGCAGTATTTTGGAGGCAAGGAAGCTACATCAAAAGAGAGTTTGAGAAATCTGCATTTGAGTCCCCTGGCATCTTTGCTGAATACTAAGGTAATGTATGCTTGGGACAAAATGCCACAAGGTTGAGCAAAAAACACCAAAGGAATAGTGAATGTTTACCGGCAGTTACATAGGGTCAGAATGCATTCAAATTACAAGTCAGCACAGAGAGTTCTTGATGATCATTCAGAAAATTCAGTAGTGAACCCAGAGAGCCTTTTGAAGTTTGCTTATAATCTTTATTAGGGCAGGTCTAGAGTATTCTCTGATCTAGGGATATTCTAGACCTGCAGTAATAAGACTTAAAAACAAGTCTCCAAAGAATCAAACTGAACTGCAAGAGCTACTTAGCAGTACAAAGTTCAACAGTCTCTAAACGAGTAAAACAAACTTAGTTACTCAACAATGTATAATTCATGATTCATCATTCAATAAAAAACCACTGATGCTCTTTTAAAAAAGGATAATATGTCCATAGTCAGATCAAAATCAGACAATAGACCCTCAAGATGCAGAAATGACAAAGATGACGGAATTAGAAAATAAAGGTGCTAAAGTAGTTATTGTCATTTCAGATATGTAGATAAAAATATAAACATAAGCAGGAGAAAAAAGAAAGATATTTTAAAAATGACCTAACTGGAACTTCTAGAGATAAAAAATGCAATGTCTGATATGAAATTTCACTGGGTTAGATTAATAGCGGGTTAGATTAATAGCAGTTTAGATACTATAGAAGAAAAAAAAAGTAACTCCAGTTCTCCAAGAGGCTGAGGCAAGAGATTCACATGTTCAAGGCCAGCCTCAGTAACTTAGCAAGACCCTGTTTCAAAATAAAAAAAGGCTGGAGATGTAGCTCAGTATTAAGCCCCTAGATTCAATTCCCAGTACTGGGAAAAAGAAAAAAGAAAACAAAGATTCAAAGGGAAAAAATGGAGGGTAAAGGATAGAAAAAATATTTTAGGGATAAATGCTTGAAACTTTTTCTGAAATTTGATGAAAACTGTAAACTCATAGATTTAAAAAACCTAACCAGCTTCAAGCAGAATAACACAAAGAAAATCACCTCATGGCACATGATAATCAAGTGTCTGAAAAACATTAATAAAGATAAAATTTTAAAACCAGCCCAAGAAAAATAGACTCATTGGCTACTAGCGAACCTGAATAACAATTACCATAGATTTCTCCCAGAAACAAAGCAAACCAGAAGACAATGGAAGACATTTTTATCAAAAGAACAACAACAAAAACTTGTCAGCCAGCAAAAAACACATTTCAAAATAAAGGTGAAATAAGACATTTTCAGGTAAACAAAAGTGGAGAGAAAGTGCTGCCAGCAGACCAGCACTACAAGAAATACAGCATTAAAGGAAGTTCTCCAGTCAAAAGGAAGGAAAATCGTTCCAGATTGAACCTTAGATCTATGCAGAAATATAAGGAGTGCCAGGATGGTAGTTGTGTGAGAAACATAAAATATTCTTTTTTTCTATTTAAAACATGTATTTGAAGTTCAATTGTTTAAAGCAGAAATTGGCAACCTTTTTCTCTAAAGGATCAGAGAGTGTTTTAGCATCGAAGGCCCATATTTCTTTGCTACAGCTATTCCAATGGGCACTGTAGTTCAGTAACAGCTATGAACCACATGTAAACAAATAGATGCAGCTGTGTTCCAATAAAAATTGATTTACGAAAACAAGGAATGGGCTCTATTTGACCTCTAAGTAATAGTTTTCCAAGAGTTTGATTTAAAACAAAAATTATAACAATGTATTGAGGTGTTATAACATGTATAAGCAAAACTACAAATGGAATACCAAAGAGGTAATAATGGAAGTAGACTGTGATGAGTTCTACATTACACACAAAGCAGTATAATTCTATTGTAGAGTAGAATGATAAACTAAATATGCATATGATAAATTGAGAACACACAAAATAAGATAAAATAACAAGATAAAATGAAATGAAACGATAATGAAGCCAATATTTAATCCTAGAAAATATTCAACCAATTCAAAAGAAGGCTTGAAATAAATGAAAAGTAATTTTTAAAAAGACAGAACAGAAAACAAACAGCAAGATAGTAGATTTAATCCCAAACATATCATTACATTAATGTAAATGGTCTAAATGTTCCCATTAACAAATTGTCAACTGGAAACCAAAAGCCAAATATATGCTTCTTATGAAAAAAGTTTTTAATATAAAGACGTAAGTTAAAAGTAAACAAAGGAAAGAAAATACCATGCAAACAGTAACTGAAGGAAAGCTGAGACAGGTATGTTAATAACAGACAAAGTAGATTTTGAACTAAGGGCCTTCTGCTAAAGGATGCCCAGCTGGAAAAGCTGCTTGGGGAGGGCTAAAATATTCCCATGGGAGGGGGAAGGAAAGGCGAGGGCAGCCACAAGTCTGGGGCTAGACAAGGACCTGCTGCAGAATCCTCAGATGGCCTAAGAAATATTCATTGGTTTCTGCAGGTTGTCTAAGAAAAGGGGGAGGGGCTGCTGCAGACGCAGTCCCCGCTCCAAGGACTCCTCATGGAGGGTGAAACTAGCCCTCCAACCATGCATTTCTTGTAATCCAATTACTAGGCTCCCTTCTGGCAGAAGAGTCCTCTCTGGAAAAGAGGGTTGGGATGCAGTTAGCAGGATCACAATTACAAAAATCGTTTGTCAACACTAGGTTGGCCCTTGGCAAAGCAGAGCTCATTACATGAGAGAAGCAGTTGTCACCTCCTGCCCTGGAAATGGCTTCCTATTTGAAGAGTAGAAACAAGAGAGGCAGGGAAGCCTCAGGTGGACCCAGGTAGGACTCTGGGGCATGGGACAGCCTCTCAGAGTCTCAAACTCTGGATTCCTCCAGGCAGCAGGGACCAAGACTGCAGACTGGCTGAAAGGAGAACCAAGAAGAAAGAGGTTGGCTCAGTAAAGAAAGCTGGGACAGGACTAACACTGCATGGCTCCTCCTGACATCTCTCTGGGACAGTGGCACCTGTGTCATCTGTCCAGTCCCACGGGCTTGGTTGGGCCCTGTAAGCGCATGCAAATCACTCAGCCTTGGGGAAGCGCCCTGGGTGCTCCAAGTGTGCTGAACTGAATCAAATTGAACTGACTTGACTGCTGAGGGACAGGATTTAATCCAAACTGCAATTAAATCTTCCTCATTTGAATCTGCTAATTAGAAAAGGGCTGGGATGAAGTTGGCAGCAGTGCGATCTCTTTTAAGGGGTTGTTCAGTTTAATGGAGACTGTACCTGAGAATAAGCAGAAGACCAGAAACAACAGAATGCCGACACTCCTCTTTCCTTTACCTACAAGCACCCTTGGTGGTCCATCAACCAGAACTGCTCCTTTGAATCATTCCTAGGTGTCTACAGAAGGGCTCCCAAAGATTCCCTCACCTAAGCCAGCTTGCTGGGTCAAGTGGCTGAAAATGACACCATGATACACTTGTTTTTTAAATTACTCAATCCTTTCCCAGTAAGAGAAATTTTTTTTTACATTTAAAAATATTTTTTGACCTCAAATTCCAGGAACAGCGTAAAGAATTCCTGGATTCATTCAGATTTCCCAAATGTTATCATTTTACTATTTTATTACATGTCTATTTCCCTCATATCTATAGAGAAAGAATTATTTTTTACTGAACTATTTAGAAATAGATTGCAGGGATGATGCCATTTACATCTAAAGACTTAGTGGACTGTACATCTTTTAAAAGTATTTAAGGGTTCTGATCCACCTCTAGTTACGATCAATCCTCTCCAAAACTAGATCCAGAGAGTCAAGTGGGACCGAGATCCAAACACAAGCATAACTGCCTCCCAAGACAACAAAGACCTCCATCTCTAGCACAGGAGAGGTGGGAAAACTGCACAGGGCCTCTGCCTACCAGACACAGTTACAGAACCCTCGACGTCTCTTGCCAGCTTCTTTCCCCAAGTTTTAACTCCAACCCAGCCAGCTCAGTCTCCACCTTTCAGGACCCATGGCCTCATCCTGCGCTATCTTGGCAGCACTCCTTGGCACTTTTCTGTGGCTCTCTTGAGACCCACCCCCTCCAGGAAGTTTCCCTGACCACCCTAGCACCTCAGAATTCTTCTTTATGCCTTCCCCCTATGTCTACTACTTCCTAGTCACTGAACTTAGAAAATGTTTTGTATCCTTGTCTCCCTCCTCCCCTGCAGGACCACAGATACGGAGCCCCAGGTTAGCCACATGATGAAACCCAGTTAAATCTAAGTTAATTGCTGGAACCAGAGCCAGGTGGGACTAGCTGGCCCCGAGGGGAGTTAGGAGCAGGGAGAAAGGCCAAGGACTGAAGTCTAGGCTCCCTGCATCATTCAAAGTGAAGGAAAACAGAAACTCCATGGACCTGGCAAGACTGACAGACCTTCCCCCAGGTACCCCAGAAACTCACCAGTCAGTGCCCTCAGCCAAATACCTGGGCTGAGGGGTTTGCAGTTGGTGGCCGAAATCAAAGCTGGGGTGGAGGCGGTGGGGGTGGACGGAAACACGCTCCTGACTCCGCCTGCACCAGAAAGGAAAGACAGAGCCCGTGGCATCAGGTCCTGCCAGGGACAGTGGAGCTTCCAGAACTCTGAGCAATGTCTGCCACTCAGAGGATACCCCACACAGAGCCCACAGTTGAGGGAGGCGGGGGGCTGCACCTGCCCCAAATCCAAGGAAACCTCTCAGATGAGCAGCATTTGGTCACTTGGCCTTTCCAATTGCTTTCAAGCTGCCCACTGACCTCAGGCCTCTCCCCAGGTGTGTGTGGCAGGCCACCAGAGTCCTCCTAAACTATGTCACTTCCTCTGTCCTTCTGATGCTCCCACTCTGTTCCTGGTGGGCCGTCCTCAAAACATATAGATGTCCCTCCTGTGGGCTGCTTTCTCTATGTAGCCCTCTATTTTTACCATCTTGCTCTTTCCTCCTCCCTTCTCCATGTTCTTCCCAACTTTAATGGCTAAAGTCAGAGTCCCTCTTCTCCAGGAAGACCTCCCTGAACACTCCAGATCTTGGTGACCTCTCACTTCTGACCTGCTGCCTCACTGCTCTGCTGCCCCAGGGACCTCAAGTGCTGTAGCCACCGATGCCCACAGCCTTAGAGATCACCTAACCTAGTGGTTCTCAAAGTGTTCCAAGCATCCTTGGGAGTCCCACGCTTTCAGGTGGTTTGAGACATCAAATTATGATGCAGCTTGCCTTTCACCCTCATTCTGTCACAGGCAAACAGTGAGATTTTCTAGAAACTTTGTGACATGGCATCCTGAAAGGCTGTGTGCAGAAGTGGAAGTAAGGATACAGCTCTTCTATTAAATTGTGCCTTACAGAGATTTGCAAATATTTATTTTAAAAAAGTCACTCTTCTCACTAAAATATGGTTGTTTTCATTAAAATATTGTATTGGTTTAGCATAAGGACTTATTTTTTAACGAATTGATCATTTTTTTAAAAAAAAAGTCTAAGATGGTAAATATCGATGGTCCAACCCATATAAACAGAAGTTCTTTATAGTTATTTATTTTAAGAATATGAAGAGGGTTCTATGACCAAAAAGTTCAAGAATCCCTGCACTAATACAATTCTTTTTCTTCTTCTTTTCTTGAGGCTCAGAGAAGTACAGCTACTTCAGAGCCATTTGATTAGCACCGTCTAATTTTGCTCTTGTTTCGTGGATCTACAGCTGGACTCTCCAACTAGACTTGGATTCTTTGAGGGCAGAGCTGGAACTAGCCGTTTCTTCTGGAATTCTTCGTGATTCTTGGGTCTTAGAATGAGATGGTCATGAGGCTGGAAGGGACGTGGGGGTCTCTAGTTAAATCTCTCCCCATACTTGCAAAAGTCACTGTGAACACCACGGACCACCAGTTATCCCCGATCCTGAGTGGGTGATACGATGGAGACATACGCTAGCTTTCTAAAGGCATCACCAGGTGATAGTCGAGCTCACTGTCTGAAATGAATGCCACCAAGGGAGGCGAAAGCTACCTCCTGCGGAGCCACTTGGCGACTGTGGGCCAAGTCTGGCAAGTAGAAGCCAAGAACCTTCCCTGACCCTCTGCCCTGCCCGACCCCTTCCCTGCCCCCGCCCTGGCTCCACCCCCTGCCTGAGCCTGGCTCCGGGTCTCCCTAGGCCTCGCCCCCGCCCAGCCCAGCCCAGCCCCTTCCTTGTCCCCGCCCCCGGCACGGGCAGTGGACCTGGGGTGCGAGACGAGCCTTCGGTGCTGGGCTTCCAGGAGCTGCTGCTGCAGGAGGTATTGCTGGTGCAGGGCCTGAGGTAGGAAGGAGGGACCTGTGACGTCCTGGAACTGCAGGGTGGGCAGCGGGGTCAGCGACTGGTGCAGGGCGCCGCTGTGCTGGTGGGCCGGGGCCATGTGGGCGCTGAGGCCCGGCTGCGACTGCACGGGGTGGGCCAGCGGGAAGTCGGGGGCGAGCTGCTGTGGCTGCGGGGGGCCCAGGTGGAAGTGGCGGCAGGAGGTAGCGTGAGGATGCTGAGACCTTTGAAAGGGGGCACCTGGGGAGGCAAGGACAGAAGTGTCCGTAAGGCCCGGCACTGGGACTCTTCCACAAGACTCCGCGGGTCCCCACCCCGGCAGCCTGGAGCTGGGGAAACTCAGCTTTGCTAGAACCCAGCAGTTCCATCACTTTTACCCGCACATGGTCATCTTTCATGCAGCGGTGTTTCGTGTCTGTGTTGGAGGGGAAAGGATGTTAATGAACAGATAAACGTCTTTTAAAGAAATAATTAACACACTTATTAAAGAGGTTTCAAGGTCCCCGATGGCGGGTTTGCTTTCTTGAATTGAACGCCTTCCATATAATCTCGTATGCGACACATAGAGAAAATTTAGGGCAGCCTAGCCAATCTCTGAACTTCACTGAGACCTTGGCTAACCAAGATCCAACCCAGAGAGGGAGTCCTGCTCCACAGAGAAAGCAGCCAGAAGTTGCTTTGCATTGCGGTTTTAAGGGGGAAAGTCACATAAAATAATTTATGATGTAAATAATAATTTATAATAATATCTAGAATATATTTAAAACCAAACATATCCAAGTATAACTTGGACTCTGGTCACATTTAATTTAGGCTCCAGTACTTTTCTAACTATATTGAATTTGATGACAAGAAAACTTTGCAAATTCTCCATTTTTCAGGCCACTTCTGGGCACTGCAGGAATCTTCCAATGAGGCAAGGAGGTAGATTCGCAGCACAGAAAGCTTTGCAAAGAACTTCCTGCTAAACCTGGCAGATTCAACACACGTCTGCTCCTTCCCAAACCCCACTGAAAGGAGACCAACAAAATTAGGAGACCATAAACAGACGAAAAGACAGAATAGGACAGGTGACATCAGCAGGCAACAGATGTCAACAGAAATTAGGAAGATGGAAAACAGATGGAGGAATTAGCAGAGCTGAGAAATCAGATAGCAAGTGCCCCCAGAGGGATGGTCAGCAAGAAGTGGACGAACTTTGCCATGAGGGGCTGGAAGGGTCAGGAATGAGGTAACAGCTACCACAGAAGGCAGAAGAGAGGGGAGAGAGCTGAGCAGAGGGAGACTGAGGACAAGGCTCCACAAAGGACAGTTACTATTCCCAGGGCTTCTCACTCTCTTAGGCACTCCCCCTCCCAGGAAGTCCCCAGTGGGGTAGGTGACACTAGTCAGGGATGCAGCACCATGTCAAATACAATGAAGTGAAGATCTGCTGATGGAACTTTGGAACCCTCTACCTCCTACTTCTTGGGGAAGGGGGAACGATTTTCAATCCAGATTTCTATGTCCATTAATCAACTGTGGGAATAGCATAAAGCCATTTCAAACATTCAAGATTTCAAATAAAAATCAACCTTCTTCTCAAAGCAGTACTGACAGAAATCAAGAAAAAAAAAGGAACAATGAAATGGGGGTGCACCCCAAAGAGGCAGAGTATTCTCAAGCACCCTCACAAGGGTGGGGTTCAGGAGGGTATCTGGAGGGAAGGAGGATGGAAAAATAGAATTACAGATAAATTGGGCCACATGAAAATACAATTTGAAGGAATGTAAACATTGATAATTTGATAAGAATTTATTTTGAAAAATCATAGGAGGGCTGGGGATTTAGTCGGGCTGAGGATTTAGCTCAGCAGCGTAAGCACCTGCCTGGCAAGCATGAATTCAATCCCCAGTACCATAAAAAAAAAAAAAATAGGAGGCAAGACAATAACAAAAGAAATAAGGCAATGATCACCTCTAGAAAAAAAGTTGTGCAAGGAAATGTAATTATTATGTATTATTTGGCTCAGAAGTAAATAATATTTACATATTAATAATAAAATAACTGATAAACTATATTAGAACAGAAAAGAACATTTCTTCCATAATACAAAGAATATGGACAATGTCGGAAATTGAAAAATCAACAAATAGCACTCGATTTAGTTATAAATCTATTCAGTAGCTTATGTAAATCAGGAAATGAATGCCTAAAAAAGAGTCAGAAGTGTTGAGATGAAGCAATTTTAACCCTAGTGGGAAGGGCAGAGGCAGATAACGGCTATTTTACTAAATATGTCTTATATTGGTCTGTTCAAGTTCATAAATGAAATGTACGTTGATAGATTTCTTTTTAAAACAAAATTTGCAAAAAGAAATGAAAATTAAAATGAACCAGAAAACAATTACCTAGAACCTTAGTTCTGACAAGCTCTGGATGGGTAGGGCCTCTCTGCCTGCCTCATGAATTCTGGCTTTGATGAGTCCAGGGATGGGGACATGAGAAAGCGGGCACTGGGTCCCCTCTCCCTCACTCTACTGGTTACCTTCCTGACAGTGAAAGGAGAGACCCAAAGGGGAGAGAGGGCAAAAGGAAGAAGAGCTGTAAAATGATAAAGAAATGGAAGACAGTCCTGATAACAGGAAAGAAATGAATTTGTTTAAAAAGGACACTGAAAGACTACACCTGCCCTGCCCAATAGAATTATAATGTGAGCCACTAAGGAATTCAAAATTTTCTGGTAGTCATCTTTAAAAAAAATAAGATGACAGGTGAAATTAATTTTAATACTGTTATGTAACTCAATATAGTCAAAATGTTATTTTAATATGTCTTTGATTAAAAATGATTATTGAGACATTTTACATTCTTTTTTTAACATGAGGTCTTCAAAATCTGGTACATGTTTTGTTCTTGCAACACATTTCAGTTGGAACTAGCTACATTCCAAGCGCTCGAAAGCTCCTTGTGGTTAGTGGCTTCCAGATGGGACAGCGCAGCTCTGAAGGGAAAAATCCAGTTCCATAGGAAGCACAAAGCACTTTAGACAACCTGCCTGCCCTCCAACGGGAAGCCCCACTGGTGAAACCCCATTCCCTTTTGCCTGATAGTAAAGCTCTGTCCTCCTTGGACTCCACCAAGTCCTGCTCCCCCAGACTCCCACATTGGTCCACTGAAGTCTGTCAACTCTCCATGCACATTCCCACAGAGGGGGCTTTGCTCACATCTCACCACTGCGGTCCCCATCTTTAAGGGTCTGTGTTCCCTCTGGACTCCCACACAAATGCCTCCTGCTTGCAAGCCCTAGGGACACCCACCTCCCCGCAGGTCTATAGAAGACCCAGCCTCTCCCACCCACTGGGCACCTGGCAGCCCCTAGGGTCTACACATGCCCCT
>RJWT010014542.1:0-21017 GCA_004365215.1 Cuniculus paca | reverse complement strand
CCAAACATGGGAAAGGAAACTGACATACACATAAGTGAAGCATATAGAACTCCAACTAGCCATAACCAAAATGAATCAACACCCAGACATATACTTATCAGCATTCCAGAAATTCAACATGAGAACAGAATATTAAAAGCTGTGAGAGAAAAGAAGCAAATCACTTATAAAGGAAAGCCCATCAGAATCACAGCAAACTTCTCAACACAAACAATGAAGTCAAGAAGAACATGAAGTGAAGTATTTCAAGCCCTAAAGAAAACAATTTCCAACCCAGACTGATGTACCCTACAAAACTATCCTTCAAAATTGATAGAGAAATAAGATACTTCCATGACAAAGAGCAGCTGAAGAACTTCATGACTACCAAACCAACCCTGCAAAGAATATTGAAAGATACTCTAAATAGACATGAAAATAGCTACAACATCAAAATCATCAACAGAAGAAGAACAACAAGCAGGGAAAACAATTAAGCAGATGGAAAGGTAAAGAAACCATCTCAGAAAGATAACATGACTAAAACAAGCCAGTATATATTGGCTATAACCACTAATCTAAATGGCCACAATTCACCAGTCAAAAGAAACAGACTGGCAGAATGGATCAAGAAACAACATCCAACCATATGCTGTCTACAGGAAACCCATCTAACCCAAAAGGAAATTCATAGACTGAAAGTCAAAGGATGGAAAACAATACTCTATGCAACAGGAACCCAAAAAAAAGCAGGGGTAGCTATTCTGTTTGCAGACAATTTGAACTTCAAACAAATATTGATCAAAAAAGTTAATGAAGGTCACTACATACTGGTTAGGGGAAAACTCCAAGAGGAACAAATAACAATCTTAAATATATATGCACCAAATATGGGAGCACTCAACTATATAAAACAAATATTAATAGAAATGAAAAATCAAATAAGCAATATCACAATTATAACAGGAGACCTTAACACACCCTTGACACAAAGAGACAGATCAACTAGACAGAAAATCAGCAAAGAAATGACAGAACTGAATCAAACCTGTGAACAAATGGACCTGGTAGAAGTATAGTTTTCCACCCGACAACATCAGAGTATATGTTCTTCTCAGCTTCACATGGCACATTCTCTAGAATAGACCATATATTAGCTCACTGAACATGCTTAAGTAAATGCAAAGGAATTGAAATTGTCCCATACTTACTATCTGATCACAGTGCCATCAAACAGGAAATTAATGACAAAAAAACTGCATAAACTTTGTGAACACATGGAAATTAAATAGTATACTCCTGAACAATCAGTGGGTCACAGAGGAAGTTAAAGAAGAAATTAAACAGTGTCTACCAGCAAATGAAAATACAAATACAGCCTGCTGGAACCTGCGGGATGCAATGAAAGCAGTCCTCAGAGGGAGATTTATTGCAGTGAATTCCCACAACTGGAAAATCAAAGGAACACAAATAAACAATCTGATGTTACACCTCAAACATATAGAAAAAGAAGAGCAAGCCCACACCAAAGCCAAAATAAGGGAGGCAATTTTAAAGATGAGTGCAGAAATCAATGCAATTGAGACTAAGAAAACCATACAAAGAATCAATGAATCAAAGAGCTGGTTCTTTGAAAGAGTAAATAAAATTGATAAGCCCCTAGCCAACCTTATTTAAAAAAAGGAAATAAAGAACTCAAATCCATGCAATAAGGAATGAAAAGGGTGAAATCACTGCAGACCCTGTGGAAATACAGAAGATCATCAATACCTACTTCAAAAATCTACTCTCATAGGTTCAATAACACTGAAGAAGTGGACAAATTTCTAGAAACATATCAATTACCAAAACTGGATCAAGAAGAAGTAAAACTACTGAATAACACAATTTCAGTTAAGGAAATTGAAAATGTAATTAGAACCTTACCAACCAAGAAAGGTCCAGGTCCTGATGGAGTCACAGCTGAATTCTACAAGAAATTCAAGGAAGACTTAATGCTAACAATCCTCAAACTCTTTAATGAAATTCAAAGGGAAGTAAGTGTCCCTAAATCATTCCTGGAAGCAAGTATTACCCTAATACTAAACCAGAGACTGACCCAACTAAAACAGAGAACTATAGGCCAATCTCTCCAATGAACATAGATGCAAAAATCCTCAATGAAATACTGGCAAACAGAATCCAGCAAGTCATCAAGAAGATTATTCACCAAAACCAAGTGGGATTCATCCCAGGAATGCAAGGATGGTTCAACATATGCAAATCAATAAATGTTATACACCCTATCAATAGAGCCAAAGGTAAAAACCACATGGTTATTTCAATAGATGCAGAAAAAGCTTTTGATAAAGTCCAACACTCATTCATGGTAAGAACCCTACAGAAAATTGGAATAGATGGCCTTCACCTCAATCTGATGAAAGCCATCTATGACAAACCAACATCCAGTATCATACTAATGGTCAAAAAATGAAAGCTTTCACTCTAAAATCGGGAACAAGACCAGGATGTCCACTTTCACCACTCCTATTCAATATAGTGCTGGAAACATTAGCCAGAGCAATTAGACAAGAGACAGAAATAAAAGGAACAACAATAGGAAAGGAAGAAGTTAAGTTATCACTATTTGCAGATGACATGATACTCTACATAGAAGACCCAGAAAAGTCCATAGAAAGACTTCTAGATGTCATAACCAAATTCAGTAATGTAGCTGGATACAAAGTCAATACTCAGAAATCAGTTGCATTCCTGTACACAAACAGCAAACACACTGAGAGAGAAATAAGAGAAACCACACCCTTTACAATAGCATCCAAAAAAATGAAATACTTAAGAATCAACCTAACAAAGGAAGCAAAAAAATCCATTCAATGAAAGTTACAGTACTCTGAAAAAAGAAATCAAAGAGGATCTCAGAAAATGGAAAGACATTCCATGCTCATGGATAGGAAGAACAAACATTGTGAAAATGGCCATTCTCCCAAAATTATTATACAGATTTAATGCAATTCCCATCCAAATACCATTAGCATACCTCACAGATCTAGAGAAATCATTCTTAAAATTCATCTGAAACCAGAAGAGACCTAGAATAGCAAAGGCACTTCTGGGCAGCAAGGGCAGGACAGGAGGCATCACAATCCCAGACTTGAAAGTATACTACAAAGCTACTGTAATCAAATCAGCATGGTACTGGAATCAAAACAGACCCAAGGATCAATGGAATAGATTAGAAGATACAACCCCAACTACAAACACACTCAGCCACCTTATCGTTGAGAAAGGGGCCAAACAGGTTCATTGGAAGAAAAATAGTCTCTTTAATAAATGGTGCTGGAAAAACTGGCTTTCCATATGCTGAAATAAATGGTGCTGGTAAAACTGGCTTTCCATATGCTGAAAACTAAAACTAGATCCAAGCCTATCACCATGCCCTAAACTAAAGCCAAAATGGATCAAAGATCTAAATATGAAAATAGAAACACTAAATCTTCTGGAAAACAATGCAGGTAGAAATCTTGAAAACATAGGGGTAGGTGGAGAATTCATGAGTGAAAGTCAGACTGCACAGGAAACACTTGCCAGAATCAACAACTGGGATCTTGTCTTGTCAAAACATTTTTGCATGTCAAAAGAAATCTCCAATAGAGTGAAAAGAAAACCCACAAACTGGGAAAAAATTCTAGTCAACTTCCCTTCAGAAAAAGGTCTTCTATCTGGAACATATAAAGAATTAGAAAATATGAGGCCCTTGAAATTCAAAGACCCAATCAATAAATGGGCATCTGAGATGAAAACACACTTCTCAGCTGAACAAATATGAATGGCAAATAAATACATGAAAAAATGTTCAGCATTATTGGTCATTAGAGAAATGCAAATTAAAACAACTCTGAGATTTCATCTCACTCCAGAAAGAATGGGTAAGATCAAGAAAACCAACAGCAACAAATGCTGGAGAAGCTGTGGGGAAAAAGGAACCCTTGTCCACTGTTGGTGGGAGCACAGACTGGTGCAACCACTGTGGGGGTCAGTCTGGAGGTTTCTCAAAAAGCTAGGATTGGAAGTCCCATTTGACCCAGCTCTTCCGCTTCTGGGCATATTCCCAGAAGAAGTGAAATCATCTTACCACAGTGATGTATGTGCACCCATGTTTATAGCAGCACAATTTGTAATAGCCAAATCTTGGAAACAACCCAAATGTCCATCAGTTAGGGAATGAATAAAAAAAGATGTGGTACTTTTATACAATGGAGTACTTATTCAGCTATAAAGAATGATCACATTGAGGCTTTTATAGGTAAATGGACATGATTTGAGACCATTCTCATAAGTGAAATCAAACTCACATGTGTAAACACCACATCCTCTACCTAGTGTAAAAAACTGAAAGCAATAAGTTTGAGGACACCATTCACAGGATTGTTCCATACCTAAATACGTTGCTTCCCTTGAGTTTTGTGACTCTTCAGGCTGCTTACCCCTGGGCTTGTCTCCATGTCAGCTTATTTATATACTTGATATTATATTGCCCAACTTGGTTTTGCTCCCTGCTTTCCTGCTAGCTGTGGTTTTTGCTTAGCTCTTTGAAAGGGTGCCCAGAGAGAATAGAAAACAAACAGTAAGGCCCTTATCTTTATTCTACAATTAGTCAAACTATTGATTAAGAATTGACAAAAGTTCAAGGCACATTGGACCTGCTCCAGGGTCAGATTGACTCCACTGAAAGAATAAGGTTACAGAACAAACAGGCCCTTGATTTACTGATGACTGCTAAGAGAGAACATGTCTTTTCCTGAAAAAAATAAATAAATAAGGGAAACAACCCATCAATTTAGGAAAAACTATACAAAAAAAAAAAAAACCACAGGAAAAAAACCCACAAGCATCTGGTGAAGAACCCCTAATCTTGGGGCCGTTGGCTAGGGCCTAACCTAGGAAAACTGACCTTCTTAACACCACTGCTTCTAGTTGGGTCTTGCATAATTAATTGGCTTCAAGCTCCAAATGGTACTTACAGCTCAAGACCCATATGTGACCATGGGTTTAAAGAGACAATGTAACACCAGACAAAGAATTGTCAACATTTACAAAGAGAAGGGGAATGAAGAGGGAAATAGTTATATTTGTGTTTCTGAGGTCCTATGAAAACCTAGAACTAGCTGCTCCCCTGAGCAGATTTGTTTTTTCAATGCCAAGTGAATATTTTCCTTATCTAACCAACCCCAACCTGAACCCATATGCTACCTCAGCAAAGCATTTCCCATAACTTTGAGCTTGCTCAGAGTTTGAACTGTTTTCCATATCTTGAACTTGTCCAGAGTTTGAACTTGCCTATGTGATATAATTTTCCCTTAGGCCAATCAATAGTAAGGAGATAAGTTGCAACCAGTCAATAACCACCAAATACTCTGTTTCTGTACTTTCTGCTTGCAAACCCCATACAAGTCATGTCTATCAGAGATCAAGGGCTGACACTTTGAGAATGATTCTTGGTCAGGTCCGTTAATGTTAATAAATCTGCCTCCAAATCCTGGTGATGTCTCAGTGTTTCTGTTTGTCACTGCAAAATTACTTTCTAATGTTTCTTACAATTTAAGTGTCAGTCTAACTGCTTTTTTTCAATTTTAGTATTATTGATGTGAAGCTTGTTGCCTCATCTTTGTCCTTGTTGGATGTTTTAATCTGATTTTAAAACAATTAACTCTGATTTTCAGTGTTACATAGACTATCAAACATTCAGTGAATGAAAACACACCATTGCTGATCCTTTTCAAAGAGATTTAAGTATTGTTCTATTTGTGTGACAATAATTTTTCTATCTTCTTGTTCTTATAAAAGTTAAACTGCTTTACTTCCTACTCTTTCACTCTATCACCCACTGAATATGAGCACTTATGGAAGGAAAAAGTGCTTTATATGGTATCATGATAACTATTGCAGAAAATATTAGAAGAACTTCACTTCAATCTTAAATATTATATGTGAGGTGGAGACTTTATTCTTTAATACAGAAAGTTAGTAAAAATCACAAATGTTACAAGTGAGTTTTATTATTAATTTAAAAGGAAAATAGTGGTAAGGGGATAAAGTCTAAGTTAACAAGTAAGTTGGAATATTATCTTTGGAAAACCAAAAACGGATAAGTGCCACAGTTGTCATACACAATCAACCTAGAGTTAATTACAAGTAAGAGACTCACAGACCTAGATTTAATGACTTGAGGAACCTGGTCCATAGTTTTTCATTCAAAGATGGGAAATTTCCATCTAACTAGGCTTAAATAGTAAGCTTTCTTCTGTATCCAGAAAATGTGTAAAAACTTTAAATGTATTAAAGCTGTATTTAACATCCATACCTTAACAGCCCAAGTAACAACAGTCAAAAATGAAATTTGATTGCATAAAACCATCCTAATAATTCTTGCTTTCTCAATACTACATTAATAGTTATATTGATGAAAAGCTAATTTACATAAAGTCAATTCCTTTTGTAATTCTAAGCAAGAGAATTTTGTGAATATTTTTATTTGAGAATCAAATTTCTTGATGAACTTAGAGTATGATTGTACATTTTATGGTGAATTAGCTGGGTTCTTTTTATGTGCTCAGTGTGATGCGCAGTGCAGAACATCATGTGGAGTCTAAGCCTTACAGAACCACAGGCCACCAGGCATTAGCTGCCAGGAGCTCTTGAGTAGCTTTTTATTCACTTTGGAAGCTAATTTAAATCAAAATAAAAGAGAAGTGCTATGAAAACTCTCACCTTTTCTCTCCTTTTAGTAGAATGGATTAAGAGATCTTATCCCAGGAAAGGCTAAGAAAATTCATCCAAGACTAACAGTGTATGTTCATTTTTAGCTTGAATTCTTTTTGATCTGGTTAATGTATTCTGGGTGTGAAGGAGGTTCAAATTCTTCACTTAACATAGGAAAAATTTCAAAAATGTTTTGTATCAAATAATTTTTTTTCTTCATTTTTTTCCTTTTGCTATAGAAGTTCAACTTTGCACCAGATCTTATGATATTCATAAAAATGATATTCTTTAAAATAAGTGTTGTACATCATACAGAGAAAACTATTCAAACAAATGATTGCATTTAAGTAATATAATTATTGTGGAGCAAGATGCAGTAGAAGAATAATAAAACATCCTTTGCAATATTTGTTATTAGTATAATGTGTGAATGAAATATGGCAAATGTTTAAGGTAAAAATTCATTACCACAGGAGATAATTGTCATTCTCCCAGTCAAAATCCTCCCCCTACCTTTGAAAAGATAGCACATTGTTCTGGTCACTTTTTAATGTAGCTCTGGAAGCCCCCTTCCTGAGTTGTTTTACCAGATGTGATGAAAAATGCATATGTTTAGCGCTGACCTGAAATACAATCTAATGAAATGTGACCCTTGTTAAATATTAGAGTATCTCTTTATCTCTCTTTTGCGCTGGACCTAAAATTGTGTGATTTCTGGTTCTTCCCAAAGACAAAGTGACAACAAGAAGAATATGTCTATGACCAACTGGAAACTGAGATCCATGAGAGAAACTCACAGGAGACAAATGATTAAAGCAGGCATTCTCAGATAGGGGAGGCCAATGGTCTCAGCTATAAGGAATGACCCAGAAGGCAAAATCCCCTACACTGAACAAAATACCAGGTTTTTTGAGAAAGGTCAGCAGAGGCCCTGTTGATTAGCAGCACCCCTTACTCCACCACCTGTGCACATGCCCTCTAAGAGTGGATCTAACATCCTGACGAAAGTAAGTCTTTCAGAGGCCACAGTGCAAGAACCTACTCCCTGAATACTCTCCCACCTCCAGGAAGAAGGAACCTACCCTGAGAGGAAACTGCAGAGAGGACCAAGGAGAGTGGGCACAGCCAGTGTCATTAGGGGAGGAAGGGTAGGGAGCAGCTCTATAACAATAACAGGCACTGCTTCTGCCCATTGTCTCTCAGACTCCAAGGATCTCTGCATCTCTGTGCAGTCTCCTCACTGCTGATAGATCAGTATCAGAAAGGGAAGCTCCCATCCCTAACCAACTGAACTCACGAGTACCAAAGCACAGATCCTTCTGGTAGGAGATGCAGACTGCAGCACTGAGGTGGGAGGGAGAAGTGAGGCAGTGGAAAGCCATCCAGAGAAGATGCCTGCAGTTGTCAAACACTAGGGAGGCTGAGACAGCTATTATTCCTCTTCCATCTACAATGCACTACCTCCATGTATACTATTATCTACAGCATTTGCTTTCAATTCACTTATATTTTGCAGATCAAGGCAATATTTAAGCTTGTGAACCTGATTAATTTTATGTGATATTATGCTTTGCGATCATCTATTTATTTTACAAATGATTTATATTTATCCTTCTTTGTAGTAGACAAGAACTCTGTTATGAATAAATACATTTTATAGATTTTTGGATATTTATTCATTTTTATGTATTTTATTGAGCACCAGGGTCTGGCATAATCCACTGATAGAAAAAAACTGAACCTAGATCTTTCATCAGTGAATGACTCAGTCCAGTGGGAGCATAAGGAATTGTAAATCACATGTTAAGATTTCTGGCACAATTACTGGACAGAAAGAATCCTGAACAAAGGGGGTCCATCCACTGGCAAGTATATTATAGGTTATTCGAATATTTAAAATTCAATTGCAGCAATGTAAGAAATTTGAAGGCATAATTAGGTGATGAAAGAGGAAAATGTTACTAAGACACAAGAACATTCCATTGAAAATGGGTTTTTTGTACCTTACTATCAGCATAATGGTTAAGTAGCCTTTAAAAAGTACTCACTTTTTAGCCAGATTGCAAATGTAACTCTGTTGCTTATTTAAAACTAAAATTAACCCATCATCACCAGTTCTATTTTGCTCAACTGTTTTTGCTTGCTTGTTTCTTGCTTCTGCAGACTAATTTGGGTAAATATAAGTATGCTCCTCTAACTCCTGTGAACAAGGGAGTATGAAATCAAGGACTGCATGATCCTGAAAAGGTATGGAAGAAAGTCACTTGATTTGCAAAGATATGCTTTATTCAATTAATGTACTGTCTCATTTTTCCTAATGCATGTGTTGTCAACATGCTTCCACCCACACACATATACATGATACCTTGATATCTGAGGAAACAAAAATCCTAGTGTTACAGGCAGCTGAGTTAGATAGAAATATTATAGACATTCATACAGGGCTAGGTCCTTGAAGGAGCCATTGAAGAAGACCAGATACCTTACAACTGTGGTGGAGACAGACACCTCCACTGTGAGCCAGACTTCAAGACAAAAGAAAAAACAAATGCACACTTACTTCTTAAGGATAAACAGCAGGAATTGATATTCTAAGTAGGTCTCTATCACCACAAGGAAGCCAGGAGTCACTAACCCAACCACTGCTTTATATGCATGCCAGCTTGCTCTCTTTCCCATTTATTCCCAATTTAATCAATTTTACCTGAGCAGTTAATCTTATTGGTTGGCCATAGTTGTGTCCCACCTCATGCCTATCTTATAAGTTCCTATTTTTCCCCCACCTTGGATCTGCCTCAGCTTGGGGTTTTGCTCTATATAACCCCAGGAAAAGACAGGGTCCTTGGCAACCCACTCGAGGCCCTTTCTGTCTCTCTCTCAGACAGAAGCTTTCTTTCTCTCAGTAAATATATTCTTCTTTTAACCTCCATTGTTCCTAAAATTTATTCTTCAGTTTTAGAGAACACAAATTCATACTGGACATCTAGTAGATTTGGAAGTTTTTTCTCTATATCACTAGGAAGGTCATTCCTTGAACCCTTACTTACTGAAGAGGATCATAAGGCTCTCATTCCTGGGGAAGTCAAATGCTTTGTCCTTCTTCTCTGAGAAGCATGATAAGGCTTTCATTCCTGAAGTGTTTTCCAGAGACAAGAAGGCAGGAGCGTCCTATCTCTAAAAGTATGACAAGAGTAAGATCACGCAAGCCTTGCTATTTCTAAGTTTATTATCATTACCAGAAGAATAGGACTCCGTGATCATGTCTGATCACGGAGTCCTATTCTTCTTTTACCCTCCACTATTCACTGTTTTATCAACTTAGAAATAAAAATACAAAAGGTTCCCAGATATTTTAGAGCATCATTTTCTTATAAAGCGCCTTGAATATGTAGGAATTATTACTAAACAAATGTAATATTTTACAGGCATTCATCCATCTGGTGTCACAGTGGTCACAGTCATGAACTCTGAGATAGGTAGGAAATAATTCTTTTATTGCCTACAGTGCTTCAGCCTATTGGACACAATCATTTCTCCAAAATCTGAACTGGCATGTCTATTTTGATTATTGCTTTGGATATTAACATTTAGAATTCTAAAATCATACCAATTTAATTATATTTATAACTTCAGTCTCCAGCTTTCCCTATACCTGGTAATCCACATGCATTTACATCTTCCTTACTGAGTTGTTGGAATGTATTTCTGTATCCCTTGTGTCTTAGCTGAATTTAAAATTTATTTTGGTAAATGAGAGTTGTTAGCCAAACAGGGCACAAGTGGAGAATTGAAACAAATTCTCCCATGTTTTTGTTTGTCACTTGCTCCTCAAAATCGCCAAAGTAACCTACATTGCCTATCCTACACTCAGAAAAGTTAAGTGGAGGAATGGCAGGTGGTCTCCATATTCTGACTGGTGCCATTCTGGTCAGCAACAGCTGGGGGAGCCCCAGACATTCAGGGAATCCAAGAGTGCCTTGGTCTCTCTTTTCAAGTATGACTGAGCTCACTAAAACCAATGACTTGGAATCTTAACTCAAGAAGGGCTGCTATTCCTCAAAGCCACTTAATAAAATCAAATAAGCATAAATTTGCATATGTAATTTTAAATTTTTTCTTAAACTTTTTCAGTGTTCCACATTTTGTTTTCTAAAAGAAACTAATGAAGAATTTTAAAACTGAAGTTTGATTTTCAGTGAATTTTGGGTAAACAACGTATAACCTAAAAGTTACGGTATACCTATAGGTGGATATTAAAATATAGTAGATCCTCAGTTCAATAAATAAGTCATTTTTTCCATTTGTCTAATATCATGTACTTATCAGTGAAGAAATCCAAATGATCAGATGATTATTTTTCATTATTTAAAAGGAAATAGGGAAAGAGCCTGATCATTCCCTTTTTTATGAACCTGCATAAACCTGTACTGGCTGTTGCTTTATTGAACATGAACTCAGGTCACTTTTATTACATGTAAAGGAAGCTTCTCATATCCCCATTCTTTAGAAAAAATGTTTCCCCACTTGGGCATAGAAATGTGTCTTCAGCACAAAACTTAATAACTGCTTGTGTAGAGTGACTTATTTTCCATCCTTGAAAGGTGTTCTAAAGACCTAGTAGTGAAAATGGCTTTGTGCAAAATCAGGAAAGGCACAGTTATGTTACACTTATGTCATTAGTTTATTTCAAAGACAATTGTGACATTATTAAGAGAATTTAAGTGTAATTTTATTGTTTTCCTCAACTACCTTCATGGGTATGGCAATGTACCTGCTACAAGTTCCAGAAAGTGAGGAAGTTACCTAACCTCAGAGCTACTCTCTCCTTGGGAGAAAATTTAGAGGTACTGGGAGAAGGGGAGCAGCCCTGGAGCATAGGTGAGGTCTAGCTATTCTGGGGCTACCTTCAGTAACGCTGCCATGCTAGGATGTTCATGGGACTGACCATGTCAAGTTGGCCTATCCCCACTGGAGGTTCCCTGGCACTCAGTACTGACCTTCCTAGGCTGTTCAACTGCTTCCATTGTCTTCAGACAATGAAAGACTCATATTCTTCACAACCTGCCTAAAAGATTATTTTGTAGCCTTTTTAAATTTTTTTTTTGAGACACAGACTTACTGTGCAGTCCATGGAGATTACAAAATCACTGTGTAATCCAGGCTGCTCTTCAATTCATGGTGATCATCTAATCCTCCTACCTCAGCTTCTTGAGTGCTAGGATTACAGGCCTGCAACAGCATGCCCCACTTCAAAGGTTGTTTTGAATGATGGAATTTGAGACATTTTAAAAGATGTTTTCAAAACAATTTTAATGGCTAGGAAATGTTATTTTTTGAATTAAAAATGCAGGTATTAAAATTGCATATGTGATATTCTTATGGTAAAGTGACATATCAGAAGTTACCAAGAGTGTGAGAGCTGTACCTCTAACATCATTACCCACATTATGGATCAGAGTCTCAATACAGCTGTCCACTTAAGTTGTTATGGATTAGAAGTCATTAGTGTCTTCACTTATTTATACCTAAAGCAGAACTGGAGATTTGTTCTTCCCTTTTCTCTGTCTCTCTAGCCAGTTCCCTACCTACTCAGAGACATGGAGACCATGAGAATGAGGGAAGGAGACTCACAGGAACTGAAATCATCTGCATTCCCTGCTGCATCACTGGAGCCACCATAGAGGTGGAGGAGAGAATTAAATAGTTGAATATGAGATGGAGTTGGACCTTGACCAAACTGAATGTTTAGACCAGAGAGAATGGAACACATCCAGAATTTCACGGTGATGCTAAGGAAATGGGCATGCGGGAGACCATGGTGGAAGACTGTATTTAGAGGAATCTAAAGCCAGTTTGTGTTTGTGTCCTAGAAATGTTTAGATGGTTCAGGAAACTCATGCTATTTAAGTGCATAGAACTTACAGGAGAACTTGTATAGTATGTCCAAACATTATGAAACTTAGGTCATAGAATGTGGCTGGCAACCCTTAATAGTCATGAAAATTCATTCTTCTTTATGCCATAACTTTAGGAATTCATTATAACACTTTTTTATTTATTGCCAAGACCTGTCCAGCCACTGTGATCCTGAGAGTCAGTGATGGAAGATTAAGAAAAAACTATAGACACATACTAAAAAGAAAGCTGGAACCAGGTGAGACCTGACCTCTCTGATGGAGACATAGCAATAACCTAGTAAGGTCTGCCTCTTTACTTATACCCTGTAAAAAGGGGGAGAAGTGCATGATGGGGCCAAAAATGAAAGGTCTCAGTATTTTGCTGAGAACACTGAAAGTAGAACATTCTCAGAGCTATTTGTGTTATAATTAATGAGGAACCACAGACACCAGCTGGATTGGACTTTCTCTAGTCTTAATGACTTGTTTACATGGCTTGCCTTTGGAGCTCCATGTTCTCAGGGTTGGCCTTTCTCTAGCCCCAAGTTGTGGTAATTTCCAGCTCAAAAGCTCCCCACATCTGGCTCTTTTCTGTTTCTTAGTCACAAGCAGTGGGTATCAGTTGGAGTTGGAGGAGCTGTGTTCAGAGTACTCTGAACAATTTCTTCCTTGTGGAAGGCTTTTTTTTTCTTTTGCTCTCTTCTGCAGGCATCTGTGGCAAAGTTTCTTTCTGTGAAACACTTTGTATCTTGAACTCTTTGCACTGAGTGGACTTACTCATTTAGGTGAAAATTCCCAGTCCAAAGATTTCAGGTCCACATGTTCAGCAAATTTACCCTATCCAGTCCATTAACCCATAACAGTAGTCAGTTGCCAGTGTAGCTGGAAATTGTCAGAAAGAGTCAGTGATCTGAGGTGTTTTTTTTAATAATAGCTAGCTTATTACTATGGCATGGTTTTATACATCTGGTGGTTATTCTTTTCTGCTGGACAGTCAAGACCAAGTTAAAGTGAGACCTATATTAACTAAAATTAATCTCTTGCTATCTATCAAGATCAGTTAAGTATCCCCAGAATTTTCCTTGGAACCATGTGTATAGTGCCTCTCAGTTCTTCTGTCAGTGTCATCCTTCTGGATGAATAATGGCCATTGATTGACCAAGTTGCTTTCTGTGGGAGCTTGGGAGACTTTTCTCTCTTGATGATTTTCCTTAGGCACACTACATACACATCATTGATTTCCTTCCTTTGTGAGCTAACAATCTCCTTGGTCAGGAGGTTGTATAACTCACCAGAGTTGTAGGATGTCACTGAAAATGTTCCCTCGTACCCTGGATCCTCACTGTCCTCAAAGGACCAGGCCGAAAAATTGGTTGCCCACTTAGCCCTGCTATCTTTCTAATTTTGGCCTCTAAACTTGAGTTATTGAACATCTTAAATAGAAGGTTAACGACATTGTAATATAATGGTAACAGTGAGCTTAGTTATTAAAAGTTTTATCTGACTATCAAGCACCTTGAAATATATAGCCAGAGAACTGTTACTTTTACCAATCATGGGTGTTCTAGTGGGTGAATTTTCATAGAATGTTAACAAAGAGCAGTTATGTAGTTTCATACAGAAAAATTGAAATCAAAAGCCATACACACTATTGCAGCATAACAGTCAATACGACATTTTTGTAACATACTTAAATCTCCATTTTGGTATAGAATGGACTTTTAAGTCAATCATCTCTATATAGTACATAAGAAGCCCTCACCTAGTTTGTTCCCCTTCAAATGTCTGCACTGCTTAATGTTTAAACATATCTAAATGTAGTGGTACATACATAACATACATATTGCAATGACAAGCAGAAACACTTAAACCACACTCAGAATTTGGTCACAGATTTATTTACATTGACAGGCACTGGTTGGGATAATTCCCAGAGTATCAGGCCCTGATCTCTGGTGGTCTAGGGCTTACAATGGATAAGCAAGCAGGGAGTACAGAAGCAGAATGGGGTGTCAATTGGGGGTTGGTTTATACAGTGTTCATCATAGTGACCACCTGTGCATCATGGTGACCAGGCATTTCTAAGAACCCAGAAGCAACCAGAACTGTAACAGGAACTATTACCTAGGCAACTAGCAAACTGAAGTAGCCTGGCATGGGAGGGTATTTTCTATAATATTTCCCCCCTCTTTTGGTTTCCCTGGCAAATCCTTTTTGGACATGTTACAGGTGCTCTTTTGAGACAAGGTCCAACTAGGATTTAGACATGTCTGTTTGTAGCATTACTCTGACAAGGTAGTGAGGGAGTTAATCTGATCTAGAGGAGCTTGCAGAACAAATGATGGAGGCAGATCTGGCTCTGATCTTCCAGGAATACCAGGTAAAACTTTTCTGGCTGGTGGTGATGTTTCAGTCAATTGGATCCCTGGAGGGAACTTAGGCCTCTGGACCAGATTATTTTGCATCATTGGTGGCAGGTTTCCAAACAATAATTGTATGTGCAGATCATCCCTGCAGGAGAGTTTTGACCTAAAGAGTTTTGTTCAAGGTGAGCACAGTATATCTATCCTGTCAGGCTTTATTTCTTTTCTTTCTTTCTTTCTTTCTTTCTTTCTTTCTTCTTTTCTTTTTTTTGTACTGGGGATTGAACTCATGACCTTGTGCTTGTCAGGCAGGTACTTAAGCTGCTGAGATAAATCCCTGGCCCCCCAGACTTTATTTCTAACAGAGCTACTTCCATCAATAAACAGGGAGTACTCAGCATCTGTAAGGGGGTCAATTTTTTAGAACAGTTCATCCCAGTACAACATGTGGCACCTGGACAGTTAGGTATCAGCCTAGGGAGAGTTTGTGAACTTTCATGATCAGAAGGACAGTGGCTGTTAGAGCATGGAGGCAAAGAGGGGAAGAAGTCTTTAGAGGTCATTGAGCACTCCCATGAGTAAGCATATAGAAGCCAACAAAGTTACAGAAGTAGCAGAGGTTTTTTTTCTTTCTTGTAATCAGTTTCTGTTAGTATTGTAACAGAGCTTTTGTGTCTTTTCAGCAAGCAACTTTGGTATCATTCTGAGAAACTAGCATGATCAGCTGTAAGGGCTTGTATAAACAAGGATAAACAAGGTTTTGAACTTCTGGGAGGTTGAGTCCAGGTCAGTTTCCAAGAGGTGCTGACTGACAGGAGACAACTGAAGGCAGAAGTGGACATTCTTAGGTCCAAGCAGGTATATCAACTAGTTGTGGGAGGCAGAAGATTGAGATAATGTGTACAGGGGTAATTATGGTGGCACTGGCAGCACAGAGATCTTTAACTGCACAGGCAGGAGAGTGTATTTTAACAGCTTTTCAGCCTATGCTGTTTGTTCTTGGCGCTGTGACAGAGCCAAATCTTTCAGCAGAGCCACCCCAGATATAGTAGGAGAATTTTTAAACCCTTATGGCCATTGAGTCCAAGTAAGCTGACTTTTTGTCTCATGATTTTTCCAGTTGAAGGGGCTTATGAGAGGAACTCACAAGCAGAAGGCATCTTTTTCTGAATAGCTGACAGCACAGATATCTTGACCAAGTTAAACAGTCTATCAGACTGATGAAAGACTGGATGCCTGTTTGTGCTTTCTGTGACATCTGAGAGCAACAGGGGATTTAGGTGCAACTTAGCTAAGGAGGGTGTTAGGCCTCTGTTATGCCATATGTCAGTCACCATAGACCTGCAGATGAGAGCCAAATAAACCATCATGACCAGTGCTTTCCAATCTTAGTGCACAGATGGATAAGGCTATTGCTTATGCTGTCTGTTTCACTCACTCATGAAATCATTTGGCAGGTAGTCAGTCATTCCAACCCTGCTTCCCTTGAGGGTGGCCTTAACTCACAAGAGTTGATCAAGGCCTTCTTCTGCTCAAACTGAACAGAATTGACAGATTGACTAACTGGAGGCCTTACTGGAGTCAGGCAGGCAGACAGACAGATTGAATTCTCCTCCCTTTGGGGTTAAAAGTGAGTCACTTGAATGGGGAGCCAGGAATCCTCAACCAGACCTCTGAGGGGACTTAAGAAATCTCAAGAGTGTACCTTCCCACTGGAACCTGGAAAGGTCCTTGCTCTGTCCTTGAGGACCATGACTGGTGACCAAAGATGTCAGCACAGTCTAGTCTTCCTGGCAGATGCACCAGATGCAATGGCAAGCAGAAACACTGAAACAACTCCCAGGATTTGGAACCAGAGTTATTTACATTGAAGGCACTGATTGGGATTGTTCCCAGAATATCAGGCCCTTATCTCTGGTGGCCTAGGGATTATACTGAATAATCAATCAGAAAGTATGGAGGCAGAGTGACTTGTCAATTGGGAATTGGTTTATACAATGTGCATCATAGTGACTACCTATTCATCACAGTGACCAGTCATTTGTAAGAGACCAGAAGCAACATAAACTATTACCTGGACAACTAAGAAACTGAAGTATACTGGCTGGGGAGGACATTTTCTGTTACAATATCATGTAAGTTTTTTTTAAAAGTATTATTGACTGGTGACATCATGTTGACTTGGCATGAATCTCTTATCCTAAGTATGTGGAGCACAAGAGCAAGGCAGATATCTGAATCTGAAAGAAAATGTCTATCACCATAAACAATGCCAGTTTTACATTTTAGAAGCCTTGTATATCTGGCATGAATACTTTTAATGCACCATGAGATTAGCAATAATGAATTGTCATAACTGTATGGAAATCTTTGTTTATTAATTTAGTTTTGTACCAGAGCATCTTTAAGTCAGAAAAACTTACTGTCTTATTTTTAGAAAATTTAACCTTCTAATGATGACCAATGTAAACATATCACAATAATTTCTTTGGTCTTTTTGAGACAGTGTCTCACTATACAGTTCAGTTTAGCCTTGAGCTCAGTTTGTAGCCCAGGCTGGTAGCAAATATTCAATGATTCTCCTGCTCAGCCTCTCAAGTTCTGGGATTACAAACATGCACCACCATGCCCAGCGGCACAATAATATATTTTCAATGACATTTTTTGAGTGTCTGCCATAAGATGATGGAGACCACTGGGGCCTCCCATTAATGAGCAAGAACTGGAGAGTTTCCAGGCAGTTGCTTTCTTATTCATCAATTGGAGTCATATCCAACAGTTTCTCTGCACCTTAAGGGATTTTTTGAAAACTTTTCTTAACAATTTTGATAATTTAGGAAAACTAGGTCATAACACTTAACACACTATTTTTGACCAATAGGAGACTCTCAAGTCATAGTACATAAACAATAATATGCATTACATTTATAAAATCAATTTTAACATCATTTTGACAAGCTGACGTATTTGGTTGAAGCATATCAGACAAATGCTTCAAAAATCCAAAAATGTAGAAAGAGGAAAAATTTGCTGAGTGCAAATAAAACAGCTGTTTGCAGAGTAGACACAGACAAACAAATGTACATAAGACAAATCTGTTTATAAAATCAGAGTGCACTTGCATATATTTTTGACCAAATTGAATTATAAGAATTATTTTTGATATAAGAATTTTGATTATAAGAATTATAATTTTTGATGTTTGTAGTGATGAAAAGACTAGCCAGAAGTTCTTAATTTTGGTAGATCAATTAACGGAGTCCTCCTATAAGAAGAATTTGGAGATATATATATATATATATATATATATATATATATATATATATATAATTTTATTCTGCTTAAGAATGCTTCCAAAGGCCAAGAATGCAGTTCAGTGGCACAGAACTTGCCTGGCAAGTGAAAAGCCCTGAGCTCAATTCCTGGTACCTCTGAAGTTAAACAACAACAACAAGAACACACAAAAGATTACTGGCAACTTTTGGCTCCCTTTCTTTCATGTAGTTTTCAACTCGGTTATCTCTACACACTGTCACATATTGTGACCTTCTATTCTTCCAACAGTGTTCTCTGCAAGGCAATATGATTTAGTTTAATATTATCACTTATGTAGACTCCCTTTGCTGGTGCCTTTGTCTTTTACTGGGGCAGTACCCTGCCCCCTTGCTCCTGGGTTGCTATGACTATTCTCAAACAGTTCACTTCCAACTGTCAGTGCTGCAGCCATTTAATGTAAGAGCATTTACCTTACATGGTCAGAGAACAGTGGGCACTGGTGTTCTCTGGGCTGACTGAGGCTCAGAAAAGGTCAACCATGGTTGTACATCTTCTCTGGGACAAAACTGCCATTGCCACTGGGTGCACTGAGCCATGGCACATAGCACATGTTCCCCACTGTGGCTGACAAAGCAGGCATTTGATTTCCACAACTTCCCTTGTCTAAATCAGGCTCCAGGCTTGGTGATGTATCCCTTGTTCCTGCCCTGAACTGCTGGTTTGTATGAATTGGTCCTGTTTTTTCTCCCACCTGGAGGTTTGAGAGAAGTTGTGAGAATAGTACAAAGCAGATATTTTTCCCATTAAGTTAACAATGTAAAAGTCTGTAGGGTCTAGATAGATATGTACTGGTCTGTTTTTTCCCCAACTCTGATCCAAGATGCTTTCCCAACCACTTCCAAGTAGATAAATTTATACTTCCATCTTCTGCACACAAACTTGAGAAATTTAACAAGTTGTACAGTCTTAATAGGTGTCCCTCAGAACTTAAACAAAGCTTTAAGCATTTTAATATACAAAGAATTAACTTCAGGTCCTGATTTCCCCATTGTTTTACACCCAGTGATTACTCACTGAACTTATCCTGTTGCCCTATGGTGTGCACTCCCAGAGTGCCTCCTCATCTCAGCTTAGTGAGTTGCCTGGTGCTCAAGTCCCATGCTTCGGTACCGCCTGTCACAAACCACACTTTCAGCAGAGTCTTGAGTGGGGGAAATGGAAGATTAAGAAAAAACTACAGATATATGTTAAAGCAAATGCTGGGACCATGTTATGGTTTCTGCCTAGGTGGCCCCCCAAGCCTCACACAGTCATGGAGGTGGCTGAATCTAGCATTTGTGACTGATTTGTCTAGCACTGAGATTAGCAGTATGAGTACTGCACCCACCCAGGGGTGGGGCATTCATACAATGTAAGGGACAGAAGAAGGCATATTTTCTCTCTTTTGCTTTTTCACTCTTGTTGCTTGCAGGCCACCATAAAGGGCTGCCACTCAGCCATGCCACCCTGCCTTGGAGCCAGCTGAGTGAAACTTCCAAAAGACTGTAAGAAATAAACCTTTCCTTTCTTCAAGTTGGGTGTCAGGTATTTTGTCTCAACCACGAGAAAAAAGTAACAAAGGCAGAATTTGGTACCAGAGGAGTGGAGACATTGCTGTGACTGTACCTGATCATGTGGCAAAACAGCCTTTGGGAATGGCTTATAGGAAGAGTTTGGAAAGGTTCAGAGATGTTGTCTGTATGCATAGAGCTGGAACAGCTTAGGCTGTACTGTTGGGAGATTATGATCAGAGCGCAAGAGACTAGAAGGCTGACAGAGAGCCTTCTGGTAAAGACCAGGCTCAGGAGTTTTCTACTGGAAAATTCCATTGGTTGTTGGACTCCATATGATGTGTGTTATGGCTTGGCAGAAGGTTTGTCTGCATTTTGCTCATGTCCAGAGATTTTGTCTGAGATGGGGATTAAGGGTGGTGCACTGATTAATCTGACAAAAGAAATTTCAAGGCAGTCAAATGTTGAGCCTGTGGCATGGTTATTGTGGGCTTGTAGCCAGATTTATATTGGAAATCAAGAGTAAAGAGTCCAGCAGGATGATTCAAAGGGTTGTGAGTTGGACCAGAGAGCTGTGGACTGTAAAGATAGAGCTAAGATCTTGATTGCTGAGAAAAAATAAAGAAATAAAAAAGATGGCCTGGGTGCCTTCTGGATAAGCAGTGGGTCTCCACCCTTTGCAGCCTCAAAACAACAAAAGTGAAAGAGTTTGCTCTGAGGAGAGCCACATTTCAGAATGGTGGTGGAAACTATATGATGTTCCAGAATAGCAGTAACATAGACAATCTGTTCCTCACAATCAGGTTTAGAGTGCCCAGCACTCCAGGCACTCAACCCCTATGGCCAAGAAAGAGGAAAGCCTGGCTACTGCTCCAGCTGGCAGCAGAGCTTGGCAGCATCCACGTGGCACTGGCTTTAGGCACATGGAGAATGCAAGTTAAGCCTAAAAAGGCTTCCACCCCAATTTCAGAGGGACCAGGAGGCCAGGGAGTGTGCCCCTGAGACAGCAGTGTGTGAAGCTGTGAGTGTGAAGCCAAAAGTGCAGCAGAGAGCCCAGAAGTTTGAAAAAAGCCAAGAGTGTGGATCATCTAAGGAAAGCTGCAAGAATTGAGCAGAGAGGGCCTCCGAGAGTAGCCCTGACAGCTAAAACCCCTGGAAGTGCCATGGGGGTGGAGTCACTCAAGCTTGCAACC
>RJWT010014541.1:0-21012 GCA_004365215.1 Cuniculus paca | reverse complement strand
CGGTCCCAAGCTGCACAGCTAGGTGGAGTCTGCTATGCTCTCCTCCAACTCAAGCCGGTCCCAGAGCAGCGGCCCTCATGCTGCTCCAGGAGAGCGGGCAGGGCTCAGGCAGGACCCCAGGGATGCCCCAAACGTCCGTGGGTGATGGGGGATGGACACAAACTCCCACCGGTCTCCTGGCGAAGTCCCAAGCCAAATGGCCAGGTGGAACTCGATGGTCGCGCCCTCAACTCAAGCCAGGCCCAGAGCAGCAGCTGCTGGTCACCTCAGGCGAACAGGCAGGGTGAATAGCCTCTCCCTTTGTTGGAGTGCTCTCTGAGCAGAGCCTGCCTCTGCCTTTCCTCTGTGCTGGTTACCGGAGAGCAGCCGCTCCCGTTGTTGGAATGCACTCTGTGCAGAGCCTGCCTCTGCCTTCCCTCTCGAGCATCAGTGTTTTCTGTTTGCTTAAAAGTAAGACAACAACATAGATGACTCAGCTGGCAGCAACATTTAAGGTTAATAATTGAACTAGATTAATTTTTGAACTTTTGATCAAAGACAGTGACTCCACCTCCAGTCTATAAACATAATCACAGTTAGTTTGTGACGTTGGAAAGCCTCTGACTTTTAAATCCCTTCTGGAAAGTGATAATAAGTCATACCCAATGGCAGACATATCTGTTTTCCTAGTTCTTAGCTGTATCGTGTCATTGATATTGGAGAGTTAATTAGGAAGAACTTCCATGTATTACATGGACAATGGCATTGACTTTCTTTTTTTTTATTTTTTGGAGTCATCATGCATTACTTAAGGGATGAAATTTTAAAAATTACAAATTCTTGGTTTTACACTTTGAAATTAAGGCTTCGCATCTAATTCTTTTGTTTTTAAATTTAAACTTAGAATTCCATTGATGCTCATTCACTTCATCTTTCACTGAAGAACTCGAACTTTATTTGTAAAGGCAAAGAGATTAATCACAACATTTCATAATGATAAAATGAGTGGCTTAGGAAAAAACTGGCAAGAAGGTAAAACTAAGAAATAACTTCATTAAAATCCAAAAAGAAATGACAGAGAAACTGAAATAAACAAGGCATTGAACATGGAAAGATATAGGAATTGCTGAAATATTTTCAGAATAAAACAATTAGGAAGGCATGGCAGAACTAAATAGAAGAAGGAAAAGGGCACATCGACTTTTTTTTTAAGCCCATTCTTTTTTGCAAGGGTGGGAAATGATGTTCTTTATCTGTGAATGTGTCACTCTCATAAGAGAACTTGATGCCATGAGTCCCCGTAAAACCCCCGAGCTTCCATTAAACAAAGTGCTCTTCTTAAATGCCTTCCTTGTAAGACCTGGCTGCCCTACCCCAAGCCATTAGTGGGAACAGAACGTTAATAAGGAGAGACTGTGGTATCTCTAAGAGAGGCTGACCTCCTTCAGCGGAAGCAGGGCACCCATTATAGTATAATGATAAATCACAAGCTTTTCCCTTCCATTATTTTCCCAGAAGACTCTTCTCTGAATGCATAAACATAATGGAGAGAGGAAGAAAAAAAAATATGCAACAGATGAAGAGAAAGGTGAAAAAAGAAAGAGGGGGCAGGCAGACATTGAGTGAACTCCCTGTGGGATTTAAAATAATAAATGCACCACATGCATTCACTTATTTGCATACAGTAAAACTTTAACATAACCTCTTAAGGAAAAGTCTTCACAGGAAAAGTATGTTATTGACCAATAAGGTGCAATGGGCTCACTCTGAAAATTATAAATGCAATAACATCTCCAAGGAGCATTGTATTCTAGTAACTATTATAGTCCTTTTGTCTTTACTGCTGTAACTCAAAGGCAAACTAAGCCTATGAGCAGGGATAGTGTAAGTAATCAGTAAGTTGACTATAGCCCTTACTATTTATTGTGCTTAGACTTTCATCTGTTTCTGTGACAACTTCATATTCAACAGAAATAGACTTCCTAGGGGGATGTTTTAGCTGGATTTTCCTCTCTTGATACATAGATTAGGAACTAATTTTGAGAACATTTTGGGATAAAGTATTGAGCATTTTGCTAGCCATTCACTGAGGTTAAAACAGTGGTATGTACAGACATATCAGGAAATACTGGCAAAGCCTGCTTTTACTTTAGCCACAACCCTGTAGCCCTCAGGTGACTTTTACCTCTCGAACCTAGGAGCTACCCACCAACCAATGAAGTGACTTCTAGAGTTCTTGGAAGTTAGCTTTTCATTCAGTTAAAGGAAGAGTAATATGAAAGCATGTTGGAAATGACAAAGGCCTGATCCAGAGCAGTATATCTGTACATTACAAGGTTTTATAGTTTATCTACATGGTTCCATGAAATCACAGTGGGTATATGGTTTATTTGGACTGTCTCTAACCTGACCAGGATTTCAGATTGTCTTTCATTTCTTCTATTCTCAGATACCAAGAGTTTTGTTTAAACTAAATGCATCCATATTTGAAATATTATATATTATCAATATTTGATCTTTGGCATGACTTTCAAGTTCTTTACATTATTTATATCTCTGTTCAATTCTACCTGTTAAAATTTTTATAGTCTGAATTTATCCTCATGGAAATAGACCAGACTAATCTGGACAACTAAAATGGACCATCCCAAATATGTTAGTATGAGGAGTATCAGGCAATGGACATTAAGGGTACTGGAATCAAAGAAAATCTGGTGCTTCTTAGCTTCTCACATCTCTGCATGCACCTCTATTTACCCTTCTAGTGGAGATATATATATATCCTTCAAGTTACCATAGCTATCTCATCTGAAAAGGTCTCTAGTCATGTCTTGTTACTTGTGATTAATTCTTTCTGGAACTAGTTATGAGTGTCAAAATCAATGAGTACCAAAAATTATTTTCCCACATGAAATAATGTAATTGGAAATAATTCTTGAACATTCCCCAGAACTTACATATTTTACTGGGCTAATGCAGTATTAACCTTTTACTGAGCTCACATAAGCCTTTTAGGCTTAATGGTATCACTTTTAATCTTTCTGGGAACCACAATTAGCATTGAAAATACACAAAAGTATGAGACAGCAACAAAGAATATGTGGGAATTCAGCACTAGTCTTGAGTTACTTGGAGACTGAATAAAGTACCAAAATATGACAAGTATTGGGTTTGGTTATACTTGGATTGTGATCAAGATCCATAGGATTCTAGGGAGGGTGACTTGACCTCTGGCTGCAGAAATGAAGAAGTACACAACTGAGGCTAACCCGGCAAGTTCATCTGACCATTCTTCCCATATATCCTGGCCAGAGTCATCTTTCAGGACTAGATATGTTAACTAACCTTGTCCAGTCAGAAAGAATTTCAAGACTGTTTTGGAGCTGCTGGGGCAAAATTATCTTCCTCCTTCTGTGGATGTGGATGGGAAAGAGTCCAGCTGTTGAGAGCTCCCTTGATGGACAGGCTTAGAATGCAGCCCAGAGCAAGTAAGGAATAGAAAAGAAATGAGAAATAATTGGCCTTGGGCCAATATTGGGACTTGGCACCAAGCACTCTTATAGCTAACCCTGTTTCTGGAAATTTTATTTGTGTAAGGCAGTATATTAAGTTTGAGCTCAGTTAGAGTCAGGATTTGTGTTACTTACAACCAAATGAATTATTAAGTAATTTACTCATGAAGGGTTATTTGCATCTCTGGTGTCAATATACGTTTTGGTGAAGATTTTCATAAATCTGGTATAAGATTTGTATATAGTAATTGCATTTCCAATGTATTTAACATCAAGCAGAAAAGAAACTGATACAGAAAAGTGCATGGTCATAAATTATCTGTCAATATTTTTCTCTGTTGAATGTCTAGGTAACTTCAAAATTTTCTAACATATTAAATGAACCTTTTGTCGTTATATCAACTTTTTACAACTCGTTCAAAAATTGTTCTCCATGCTCTACCTCCCACTTTTTCTTCTCCATGATTGGTTTTTGTTTTGGGTTCCAGAGCTCTTTTTATGACAGGTATTTATGACAGGTACAAACATTCCCTCCTTGTTCCAGTAATAATTGCAGTTAGTACTACTTGTGTGGTAAAGGACCAGATCATCCTTGGTTTGAGCTGAGAAACATTCTCCCCCAGACTCGCGATTTATGCCTCAGATTTTTCAAACATTCTCTAATAGTGCTTTCCATCAACAGCTTTTTTACATGTGCAAAGTATCCATAGCTTCCTAATCACTTAGACTGCTTTCCCTTAGCTATGTTGCTAACCTCTATTTTTCTAACCATACCTCAGTTCAGTAAGTCAGTTGTTTTTGAGTCATCATGATTTTTCACCCCTCTTCTGATTTATTAGCAGACTGCTCTCTCTCTAGTATGCCTTTTTTCTTTAATATATTTGTGAAAGACTCTTTGACCCCAGCTGTCCTGAATGTTTTACTGTGCTTGCAGGCCAAGGCTTTTGCAATGGGTGCAGTTTTATGAATCTCAAGATAGGCTTTGCTTTTAAAAGCTGCCCTTTCAGTTCATTTAAATAAAATGTCTCCAGCTGTGTTTACACTACAAAACCATTTGTAACCATCTCTTCCACTTTGGCCCTGAACATTTTTTATTCACAGACCTCTAGATTACAGCCACAATGGCTCATGTTGTTGTCCTTTTTATGAACCTAAAATAGCACTGATTTTAAATATCATCAGTCATTATTCCCATTTCTGAGACTTCCCTTTTAACCTGAGCTTTCATATCAAAACCCTGACTTCACATGCAGCATCTTCTTTGTGACCTTCTGCTCAGACCAGATGGTTCCTCCCATCACCAGCGTTTAAAAGCTTATGGTGTCCAGTAAGTAGCTCACTTAGTCTACATGAAGGGTCTGGCATCATCATAGACCCTTGTAACTGCCTGAAAGGCCCTCTAGCTAATTATGGGAGTAAAGAATTTGGCTCAAAAGTGCTAAAAACAAAAGCCAACCATGCTTATTTTGAAAAATTATATTTTTAATACAGCCATGGCACAAATTAAGAGTCTATTCATAGGTAAGCTATTGTTTGTTTATTTTGCTTTTTTTCTGCAGGTTTGCTTTATCAACAATTTAATTTTTCTATTCAACCCTGATACCATTTCTAAATTAATTGTATAAAGATAAAACATAGCCATTTGAATACCTTTCTTTCACCTGCTAGAGTGGGTCTATATAAATGTGATTCTGACAGACATTACAGTATTTTGATTGTGTTTTCCTTTGTAGTAATAATGCTTGCCAGTTCTAGAAATTTTCCTCCAACTATGCTAGAGCATTCATATATTATTACAGCCTGTATTTTACTATACATTATTGAGTATCAATATGCAGCATTAAGCAAACTTCTTCATGGGAACAGGAAAAACTGGGACTCTGACTTTGAAAGACCAGGACAGAAAGCTTAAGAAGTAGGTTGTCATTAATGTAATAAATGGACTCATATATGTGGGAATAAATTATATTAAATGAGTCTTATATTAAGGGATTATGATTTTCAAATAACAGAATCAACGATTCACAAATTCCCAGTCCAAAGTGGTTTAGAGACTGGAATATCTCAGTGGAAGATCTCAGTGTAGCCTTTGCACCACGGCATTAATTTATCGGGGATTGACAAACTATTCATCCTTCAGCAATTCCCCAAAATAGGTATTGGGGTCTTCAGTGTTCTAATTTTTTATACAGTAACAGAGCATGTGCTACCAGTGTAGCACACTTGAGTGACAGATTTCCTTCTAAAGTTGTCACTAGTTATATCAGATACTGTTTAAGGTTTTCGTGTCAAGAGACAGCAGAATAACAGAATTGTGTTTATCCTTCATTCATAATTACCTGTTAATTTTCCAAGGTGCTCTTAACCATAAGCAGGGCTTCTTGCCCATTTGTACTTTAGGAAAATGATCATCATTGCCTGCAGTTCTTAATTAACTTGGTGCTCTCTTTAACTTGCTCTCTGTCTCTCTCTCTCTCTCTGTCTCTCTGTCTCTCTCTCTCTTATCTGTCTCTCTCTTTTCCTCTCCCCCATCAACAAATCCTGGTGTCATTATTTAAACTGCTCATCAGCCAATAAATCTATCTGTTGTTAACAAATAAAAATTAAATAAAGTATTATCTTGTTGATTCTGCCATAGTTAGAAAGAATGAAAATTAAAGCTAACAGTGAGTTGGTTATCAGCTTTTGTTTTTGTTTTGGTGTCCAGAGTATATAAGATATCTAAATTTTAATATTCAATAGTACTAATAACAATTCAAAAGCAAGTTGTATCCTAAATTTGCTCATGTCAGTTTCCGAGTTTTGCAAAATGGGCCAGGATCATGTAAAATACTAATATTAGGAGGAATTTAGTAGAGGGTATATGAAAATGCTTTGCACAATTTTTGCAGATTTTCTGTCGTTCTAAAATTACACAAAAATAAAAAAATTCCTCTTAAAAAAATCAGGTGGTCTATGCAAAAGAGAGAACAAAAGGACATACGACTGTGGCTTTATTATTTCTCTTGGCAATGTGCATTCACTTTATTTAAATGATTTAATATGTTTCTTTTTTCAAAGGTAGAAATTGATCAAAGAAATAATCAGTTTCATAGCTATCAATAGTGTATGTATAAGACATATTTATATTTTAAAATTTCCAACAAAATAAGGCAAAGAAATAAAAGTAACAACAAACCAGAAAACTAAAGTTTGCCTTCCTTTCCTTCTCTTTATCTAAAACAAATTCTCTCACAGCACTTTGGTTCTTGAGTGGGATAAGGATTCATTAAAAATGGCTCATCAGAATCCCCTGGTACCGGGGCTAGGGATGTGGCTCATAGACACAACATCTGCCTGGCAAGTGTGAGGTCCTAAGTTCGATTCCCAATACCAAAACAAAACAAAACATAAAGAATCCCTTGGTACCTGACCCAGAATCTTCAGCACATTTTGTCCTTGGAGCAGCTGCAAATGATTTCTAGGCATTAGTGTGGACTTCCAGTTTTGCCGCCTGCTGCAGGCCACTTAGTAAGAACAAGCTTCAGTGGCAATCTGAGTAGACCCCACCTCGGCAAATGATGATCCTCTAAAAAATGGTAATGAATGAATAAATTAGATGGAGCAATGAACTGGACATGGAAGCTGAGACCAAAAAGCTCTGCAGCCTGGACTTCCAGATACTCCATTCCTGACCCAGGCCTAACCCCTGAGAAATGTCTAACTACCACTATTAACTCACTCCTCATTATGGTCCTCAGCTGGGAACTGGATTTGCTTTTTGCCCAGGAACTTCCCAAGAGGCAAATCTTTTCCAAAGAAGGACAATCATATTCTGAGAATGAAGAATTCCCCTTGAGCTTGGTTCTAGTCTTGAATTGGAGAACGTCAGTTGACAGTTGAAAGTTTGATTTCTTGTGAGCAACAGGCTTGACACTTATATACACATTAATGAAGAGCAGTGACAAAGCACGGAGCGGAGGAGGAAATTATTTTGGAAACCACAACACTCAAAGAGCTATCTGGGCCAATTTCTAGGCATCTTTGCAGTTAAAGAAAAAGCTATTGGAGAAGATAATTCTACAACAATTTATGATCATTTTCTCTTTTGCTATTTCTCTCTAAATAGCTCATACTTCGATGATGACTTTCTTTGTATGACCAACAGCAAGAATCTCTCTGACTCTGTACAATGAAAACAAACAACAAAACAAGTGAGCAGCTGAGAATAAGGAATGAAGATTGTACTCACTTGAAGGAATTACAGTTGGGCATTTATTAAATACTTATACATTTTGTCATCTACCACAAAATTCTGTGATCTACCATAAATAAATTCTGTGATCTACCACAAATAAAGAAGGGCATACATTGTTCAGAAAGATTTTAAAGATATGGAATTTTTGCCTCCAAAACCTAGTTACATAATTGGAAATGTGTTCCTTTTGCCCCAAAGTATTCTAGTCTGTTTAAATGCCAGTTGTTCCTAAAAGAAGCAGCATGTTAAGCTTACGAAGCCACTAGTGTGGATCAGTGTAGCAAACTATTTTTTGGAGGATGTGCGAAGAAAAGAAAACAAGAGTGAGAAAGAAATGCCAATTGTCCCTGATAGAAATAGCATAGTAAGCTTACGAACGCACTAGTGTGGATCAGTGTAGCAAACTATTTTTTGAAGGATGTGCAAAGAAAGAAAATGAGAGTGAGAAAGAAGAGGCGAAGAAATTTCTCTCTGTCTCTGTCTCTGTCTCTGTCTCTGTCTCTGTCTCTCATACTTGGGATTAAACCAAGGGCCATTACCACTAAACTACATCCTCAACCTTTTTATTGTGAGACAGGGTCTCACTAAGTTGATAATTACCCAGGCTGGAACTTGCTGTCTTTCTGCCTCAGCCCCCCAACGTGCTGGAATTACAAGGCATGCACCACCATACCTTGTTAAGAAAACCCTCTTAAGTGCATTTTACTCATTTTCTTATTTAATCTTCACATGATCCCAACTTCATTTTTCCAATGGGGAAGTGAAAACTCACATACATTCAACGAATTGCTGAAGAATACTTGCCTGGCAACTGACGCACCTGGGGTCTAAATCTGACTCCCAAGTTTGCTCTGTTCCTAGCAGTGCAAGATGAAAGTAGAGCAGTGAGACACAGAGGAAGGAAGAGTGGGGGGGCTAGAGGCAGGACCTTGAGGCAGAACGCTAAGGAAAAGGCAGTCTCTGTTTGCAACTATGGTAACTGGCTTCTCAAGCCCTTATGGTTAAGTCCGACACAATCTTTTATACTGTTAGGGATTTTTTTTTTCAACCCAATAAGGAGGTAAATTACTACAATAGCTCCAGAGCTCTGGGTTCAAGCAAGCGTGAGATTCTGAGTTCAATCCCTGGTAACAAAACAAAAATAAAAAATAAAAAGAATTATTGTAATGACCAAATAAAATGCTGCATATAAACTACTTAACACTGAGATTGAGAAAGAGTAAATGCACCATTGGCTTTTGCAGTTATTATTTTACCAGAGAAAGGCAAAGGAGTGGTAGGCTGTATGGGCAGAGCCATCTCAGGAAAGGAAACACCACAGATTCTTGATTTTTAGGACCAGGATACTTGTTTATACGGTGGTATTTCAAACTTTAGTGTGTGTGTGTATGTGTGTGTGTGTGCGTGTGTGTGTGTGTGTGTGTGTTCCCTTCCCATATGGGACTTCTCATCAAACTCATTATAGTTCTGGCACCTCTTTTCCTCTGAATGTGAAGCAGAAAAACACTCTTTGCTGCAATTTTCTCAGAGAAGAGGTACAGAATGAGACAGGGAAAAAGGGATTGTTTGAAAGGGCTGTAGGATCTGGAAGCAAGCTGATGTCAATTTATGCCTCTTCTTTCAGGACGGTCAAATGTTTCAGAGGCTCTTGGTCATTCCTCACTGGTGTGTCTGAGACTCTGGATGGGAAGTGTCAGTAATGGCCAAACAGAAACAAGAAGTTTCCTAAAAGACACTAAATTCTGTACTGTGTGAATAACTAAAGGTAAATGGCACAGAGGAAGAGCACCTTGCCCTGTGCCTCAGAAAGCTCACTTGGCCGCAGAGGCCGTATTATCCAGTAAGAAATGTGATTGTTCCGAGAAGTGCTGTTTTCTATTAAGGTGACTAAGGGAGAAAGAGGAGGATCATCCCAAAGACCTGAATGTTGCCAGTGAAAATGGATTGAGCTGGGGGTGGCCAAAAAGAGGAGGGGACGAGAAGGAGGTCTGAAACACAAACAATACAAAGCTGAAACACCCAGGAGAATCCCAACCCTTTAGCTTGTAATAAGTCAGCTTTTGTTAGGTTGGCTTTTGAGTATTAAGCACTCAGTTCATCTCCATTGATTTGTAATGAGGCTGGGAGGCTCACAAAGCCTTAATCAAGCCAGGATTCCTTTAAAATGAACTCTTCTGCGAAGAAAGCTGGCAGATAGCATCTGTGGGTGAACTGTGTTGGAGAGAGCTCACTGTCCCCATTGTGAGCCTTACACCATGGAAGAGAATAGGGTGGGGCTTCATTAGTCTGATAAAAGCAGACAGGCCAACTTTTCATTAGGGGGATGCACAAATCCACTTTGCTAGGCTCTCCTCCTTTACATTATAAAAGCATTATCAAGTTCCAGCTTATGGGGCTCATTATTCCATACAAACACCAGGCTTGGAGGTGGTGAGGTGCGGTGTGAGCTAAACCATCCATTTGGGAGTGGAACTGAGGACCTCTGCGAGCTTTTCAAAGCAACTACACTGAATTAACCAGAGGCCAAGCTTCCCATCCTCATGAAATTAAGATCCACAGATAATCTACTCTTTTATTTTCTACTGTTAAACGAGAAATGGAGTAGAACTTCTAACTTTTTGCAACAAGGGGCTATTTTCTCAAGAGTTCATGCTCCTGGATCCTGGAGAAATTCTAATCCTACTGTCTTATGATCTCTGCTAAAATAAAATGCTTTAAGCAAATTAACTCATGTTTAACTCATTAACTCTTTCTGCATGTTTTGCTATGAAATTGTAGATGATGTTTATAAAATCTTACAGTCAGTTGAAATCCAGATTTGATGCAGACTCACTGATGAGGTGTCTTTCTTTAATATGTACTCCTACTTTAACTTTGGTGGCACCTTTTCAACTAGGTCTTCTGCTGATGGCCACTTATCTTTTTCTGTTCCTGTCTGTACTCTCAACCCTGCACTATCTACCAAGCTAAGAAAGTTAAACACTGCCTAACTTGCCCCTATCAGTATATTAACAACTCTTGTATTTTTTTTCTCCCATAGTCCTTTGTTTCTAATCACGGATGTTTAGCACTGCATTTTTTTCAGGGGCTTCCCTTTGCTGTGCTGTGTTACCCTCTCATACTGTCTCTGGACTATGAATAACAATGTGTACCTTATCACCGTGATATGCCACAAGCTTGCCAAGATAAACTTTGTCCAAAATAAAGAATACTCAGAGCAACTGGATTATGAATTACAGAGAAATTTCAATGCTATTGTGTCTGATGATCTCCATTTTGGTGAAATAGTTTCCAGCAAATTAACTCACATTCATGAAAAGTAATTTTAATTTTCTTTTAAAAACTATATTACAACTGTCATAGTTTAGCTCTAGAATGTCCCCTAAACATTTCATATGTTCAGAGGTAGGGTTTTTGGAATGAGATTGCATCACAGAGGCATAATACTCATCAGTGGATTTGACCCATTGATGAATTCATAGCTGAGTGTGCTGCCAGAAGTTGGGATGAGCTGGAAGAGGTGGATCCTTCAGATATATCCTTTTGGAGGTCTAATGTCCCTCCATGAGTCCTTTTTCTTTCTGTTTCCTGGTTGCCATGCAGTGAGCAGCTTTCTTCCAACATACCTTTCCCTTATGTGTTTTCTGAATCTCCCCAAAAGTGAGCCAAATCAAATGTTTTCTCATTTAAATTCTGGGTATGAAATATTTTGTCCCAGATATGGGAAAGTTACAAAAACAAAAACCTTCATATAAGGTTCTTGATGCAGTCATAAAAAACTCAAATGTTCGTTATTCTGTTATTTTAAACCAAACAAATAACTTTTTTGCTAAACTAAGAGCATCTCTTGCTTCATGGCAAAAAGGTTTAGGATGGACTTGGAAAAGCTGGCCATCTGTGCACATAGCCAAGGCTTAACTGCATTTCTTGTCTCACCTGAGAAGGGATTTGATCTGGGACTTCCTGGTGTTGCAGTCTATTCTTCTGAGTGTGTTTGACCAGTGTCTCAGTATTTATGAGGTCTACCAGAAATGGCAAAGCCCTTGACCTTCTAGTAGTGAATTTTAGCATCACCAGAGAGGTAAGCATCAGCTTTGCACCTGACATGTTGGTAACAGTACTCTTGATTTGTTGCCTTAGGATCTGACCTGCTTGGACCAGTGTTTAACAATGTTGCATGCTGAATTATTTATGTAACTGACTACTGTTTTCAACTGTCACCATGATGATGGTGGTGGTGGTGGTGTTGGGACAATCTGACCCATTTCTTTCTTTCCCTCCAGATTTTAAATTTCTGACTTTAATGTAAGATACTGAGGTGCTAATACTGCACAATTTCTACAGGCAGAGATCAGGTGGCCTAGCACATTCAGGTAAAGTTATCAAAGGGGCAACCCATTAACTGCAGGTGTCATCTCAGGACATCTCCCTGTGGCAGGCACTGGAATCTTCCAGGCCCAGAATTAGCACATGTGATATACACCATTCTCTAAACTGTGACATGCCAAGATAGGAAATAGACATTATCCTTTTCTTCAGGGATGTCTGAGTTTACTAGACAAAGACCTAATTTTATTTTTAAAAGTACAGAAGTTGAGACATTGTCAGGTATATGCAGATAATAACACATTTGATAAAAAGGAGAAATTGATTGCTTTTTTCAGCTTGTGTAAATATCTGTAAAGTCTATCAGTTTCTACTCTTAGCATTTTCACCTGACACAGAGGTAGCAATGTTTATATCCAAAGAAAAGAACAGAATCCTGATCCTTTTCTAAACTTGTCTTAGCTGGTACTGCTACAAATTCTTCCTGCAAAGGCTGAGTTGCTCTCCAGGACAAAGCGTGGGCCTGATTAGGAAGAAGTTAAAAGGTTTTGCATCCTCTGTCTGAGACCACTCCATGGTTCAAGTCTACATGACACAAGCTTTTTGGTCTAAATGTTAATTTTCTTGTTTCAATCAATAGTTAACCTTTTTCTCTTTTATGTAACAAGTACTAAGCGGTCTGAGTTATTTTGTTCTTTTTAGTGATAAATCTAATTGAGTCTCGGTCTTGAAAACAACCTCTGGCTTGACACTTACCTCAAGAGAAATGGAGTACGGCATAGAGGTCGTACAAAGGGTATTAAATTGAGGAATTATGGATCATACCTTCTACTTTATTAGTTTTTTTTTTAACATTGCTGTGAAAGAAGACAAATCCAGCAATGGTCAAGCACTTAAAAAATAAAGCAACAACTGAGAGCATCAAAAACAGGAATAGGTGAGTCTGGTATAGGGTTTTTTGAGGCCACATGTAACTCCAGCTTTTTAGGACAGTAATCACAGAATAAATAAAAGTATTACAGTCATGGAGGTTAAAAGCCTCCCAAATAATTCTGTTTCTAATACTTGTACAAGTGTGTTAATTTTAATATCTCAGGGAAGTTGTTTGGGTGAATGTGAAATCTCATTCACTACTTTGACCGTTAGCGTGGGGTTAGCAGAGCTTAAAAAACATCAAAAGCAGTAGAGACTTGGCTAAGAATACTCTGATGGTTTTTCAAGGGCCTTCCAGTTTGGACATGGAGATCCAGGGAACATAGATCTTAGCCATGTGCAATGTGGAACTATTTCATCAAAAGATATAATGAAGATAAGTGCTGATATCACAAGACTTTCACCTAGATGTTTATTGATGCCATGGTTATTCTGCTAAAAGGATAAGAAAAGGAAGAAGAGGAGAGCACAAGAAACTGCTTAACCAGAGTTCAGAGTTTTGAAATGAAAAGATCATTTATATGAATTGGTAGATTTTAGTTTTCCACTATAAGCAGAAAGTTGTATACCTACACATCCAAATCTTATACATAGGAGAGCGTCTGTAAGTGTTGAGGAGTGAAGATGTGAAAGGAAGGAAAATAATTGAGCAATGTACAAATTGCAAAAGACCTCAGGAATAGGATGGCTCCTTAAGACTTTATAGGGAGATTTTTACCTTACTGGTGGGAACAGAAGACAGGTTGGGCAGTAAAGGAGATGAAAGCTCAGAGATAGTGTTTGTAGTTTACCCAAAAGCAGGGATGTGAAAAGAAAAACTGGGATTAGAAAACAGATATAACAGGAGTTGGGAGCAAGTGATGGATGGAGATGGTAAGAATGTATGGTGGGAAGCGTCATCCCCCAAGTTTAGGTGCTGTCAGTGTGGTGGTGTTACCAGGTGCTCTAAGAGGTGGTCAGGCTATGAGGACTTCTCCCTCATGTAGGACTTCAATCTGTGTTTGCTTAGCTTTCTGTCACTTGATGTCACATTATCTCTCCCTTTCAGAGGATGCAGCAATAAGACTCCATCTTGGCAGCAGACAGCAGCTCTCATCAGGCAAGAAACTAGCTAGTGCCTTCATCTTAGATTTACTGGTAAATTTACAAGAAAACACATTTCTGTTCTTTATATTCAGTCAACATATTTTATGCTAGCAGCACAAATGGGATAAAACATAATTCCTATAGATTAAAGACAAAAAGATGAAAGAAACCATATACCAAACACTTGGTAAAAGTTGGAAAACAGTGTTCTCTGGGAAAGTTGGTAGGTAGATCTGATGATGTGGAATAGAAATTAATTTACTTTATCTTATACAAGAAAAAAGTTGGTAAGAATGGTTTTACTGTACTTTAGATGAAAGGGAATGAGATAGCTAAAGAAGATAATGGGTACTCACATTTTCAGGATGGAAAACCTCTAACATCTTCACTAGATACATTAGAGCATGGTTTACTCTTTCCTTTTGGTGAATACTTTTAACTGTCCCTCTCCTGGCATGTAAGATCATAGCATGTGTCTTAGTCACTTTCCATTCACTGGCCACAATATCAGATGCCCATAATTTAAAGGACCAGAGGTTTATTTTGGCTCACAGTTTTTAGAGAATTCAATCTATAGTTGAGTGGTTCCAATGCAGGAAGGGGATGTCTGAAGGGTCTGGCTGAGAAAAGCTGCCAAGAAGCAGAGAGCAAAGGGAGGAGTGAGGGAGAAAGATGCACCCTTCCAGGTCACCACTCCAGTGACCCATCTCTGACCAAACACTGCCTCCCAACAACACATTCAGCTCTCAACTCTACCATGGATTAATTCACTGACAAGTAGAGCACTCCATGATCCATTCAGCTTACAAAAGCTCAGCTTCTGAAGGCCCTTCTAGATCTAAAGCATAACAATATTTTTCAAAAGTCTCTGAATGCTCTCTTGTTGGCGTCTTACTTTCTGTTTTGACCTCATCTGTTTTTCCAGGTCTTCTCTGACATCACCTCTTGGATCATCCCATGGTCTCTACTACTGTTTATGGGTTCCTCAGATTGATTTTCGTGCTTCTAAGGGGACCACTTCCTGCTACACCCTCCAACATTACTTGGTTACCTTCACAATGAAACTAGTGGAAAGTCACGTTGTCCTGCGCTTCCCACATTGCTATCCCACCCACTCGGGGACTCCACTTACGACAGAGAGATTGAAGCATGAAAAAAATCTTTTGTTGCTAATTTTCAAAAACACACATATACCTTTTTCTTTATCTTCCTACATTTGTAACATGATGAGTGTTCTTAATGCTAACTGCTGACCATCTTCATACCTAGTTGAGCATAGCTTTGTGTGCATTTAGAAAAATACAAAGAATGGGAAATCTGAGAGTGACCATCTGTCTTCCTTGGAACTGAGGACATAGTGGCAGTTGCCTTGTCTTCTTCCAGGAGGTAGTGGTCCTTCAAAGACAGAGGAGGGTACCATTGACTTGACCAACCATACAAAATGGTGGCTGAAAGATGGACTGTCTTTTAATAAGACTAACTGTGGATACTAACAATGCTTACTTTCATGGTAAGAAGCACCTTGGCTATATTAGAGTTTAATTATAAGAGTTTCACAGGATGTTTGTTGGTTGTGTATAAATGAATAAGGTGACTATACAGGGTCACAATTTTCTTACCTGAACAATTTAGGTGTTTAACAATGAAAACCAAAACTACGTAACTGCTTCATTTGTTTGCGTAAAACCAAGGAACACCACATGAAACTTAGAAACCTTTCAGGACATGACCTTTAATAAAAAAAAATAGGTTATATTAATAGGAAGGAATGTTCTTTTAAGTATTAGGAAGAAAATAATATTTACATAGGAGTTCCGTAAATAGAATTTTGGGGTCAGATTGAGTTGACCTCCAACTCAGTCGCTCATATGTTGGAAAGCTACAGATAAGTTATTCAATCTCCCTGACCTTCAGTTTCTACAGTCATCAAATGAAAATGATTATATTTCTCTCTTCACTATTAAGTAAGCTAGGATCAAGATCTTGAACTCTAAAACATTGTTGCACAAATGGGATAGAATTCAGCCCAGTCTAACAGGATTCTTTAGGGAGTGAATTCTGATGTTGCTGCAAGTCCATGTATTAATAGGCTGGACTTCTTTTTTCCTGCCCCCTTAGTGGCTGATGTGGAGGCAGGCCTGATGAGTTTGCTTCATACCTTCCTGGTCTGCAGAGTCTTTCAGGAGTGAAAGCATTTCCAGTTAGGAGGCTTTTTCATACTCGCCTAATCAGTTGCAGGAGAACAAAGAGAAAAGAAAGGGAGAAATCAATAGAAAGTATTTGTACCAGCTCAGCTGCATTTATAATTCCTTATTCCTTCTGCTCTAAATTCTGTCTTACACTGCAACTTCTCTTACTGTTCAATGAGAAATGCTTAACACAGAGACTAGAACACAGTAGGCACTCAATCAGCAGTGGAAAATTTTTATGTCATCTTTATTAGTATCCATTAGCTTGGTTGTTGTCAGTGGGAGCCACAATAAATAGGTCCTTCTTAAATAAAAATCCAACATCTCAGACCACAGGCATATTTCTTCATAAGAAAGGGGCTTGGTAATCCTTCCGGCTTTGGTTACGCTGTCACTGATCTCATAAAGGACATGCATGAAGGATCTGAGTGTTGCTAGAAGTAGATATTTTAAGAGGGGTCTGTACTGAGCAGCCTTTCCTTCCTCTGGATACATATGAAAAGGAAAAGCTTTAGAACCTTGAAGCTAAATGTCTGTTACTTCCTGCACAATTTTTATGCCAGATAGATACTGCTCAGATCCACAGGCTAATGTGCTCCCCTAAGAGTCAGAAAGTGGGGATATGGCCAGTAATCTGATGTATTGGACCATACACAGCAGTTAGTGCCAAAATCAGGGGCACAAGTGCTAATCAATGAGCAGATCACTACTCAGTCCGTAATGTGTATCCTTTCTTGTACTTCACACCTAACTCAAAAGGAGCACTCACTTTACTAGTAACTTAGGATGCCACTCCTGAGAACAGGATACTCAGGTTACGAGGGGCTGACAATTTCTCACTGACTTTCCACTTGTGCTTTTTCAAGGCCCATGGGGGTACCTCCAGTAACACCAGGATAGGGAGGTTAGAATTTAACGGCAATGCTTCCTGTGAGCAACAAGTACCAGCTGTGGCCAGGGCTAAGCTGTGAGATTCATTGCTGCACAGAGGGTACTGTTCCGAAGCTGTCTGGCTTCTTCCCAGCCCCAGCACAGATCAGTTTGAGGAACCCGGGATCACTGTCTACAAGGGAAAGATTGAGAAGTCTCGGCCAGTACAGGCAGCAACTGTGCCTGGGACACTGGGTGGAAGCCCCTTCATGGAGGCGGGCCCCAAGGGAAGAGCCTGGAGTCCATGGTTGTCAATCTGGCATCCTCCACTAAAGCAGACTGTGAGCAGTACCAGAGAGTGCCTGAGTCCTTTTGCTGAATGAGGCAATAAATATATCACTGTACCATGAAATGGCCTCTGGGTGGCTATAGAAGACTTAATTATTGATTAATCTTCATTAATTAATGAATTCGAACAAGAGTGCTGTTAAGTAGGAATATGAAAAGCCAGTGTTCCGTGAGAATAGAGAAGGGAGAGAACGCTGTGCTCCCAAGGCACGAAAAACTGCTCCTGGCATGGAGCACTTCCCTAGAAGGGGCAAGCTGCTCTCTGGTCCCAGAAGGCTGCCACCAGGGGGACAGAGTACTCATGGGCATTGCAGTTGTTCCATGATTGGTTACAAAATAAGGTAGGTAATAATGCTTTCTTTCACGGGAGGAACCCAAAATATAAACAATTTAAAAAGTCAAATAAAAGAGAGATGATAGGACAGAGGGAGAGGGATGCTGTGGAGATGGGAAGGGATCTAGAGAAGGAGGGAGAGGGGTGGAGTAGGGCAGAGAAAGTGAAAATGTTCATTTCCTAAGATGAATGCAGTGCTTGGCTATTACAAATATACAGTAATTAAAAAAAATAAAAATAAAAAAGGCAGCAAAGGGGAGGGTAGGAAACAAAGGAAGAAATGTGATAATGGTGTAGAATGACAGAAGAAAGAGCTACTCAGTTCAATTTTATTTACCAGCTACTATTTACCGAGGCTTGGGGTTGAACTGGTAAGAAAGAATTGTCCTGCCTTTCAGTAGTTCACAACTTAATAGCGGAAACAGAAGATGTCAATGTAATATTCAACTTACTTATACTCAACACTGCCTAGAAAATTCTGGAAATATAGGATTAGGATGAGGGCTCACTAATGTAATAGTCTAAACATAGCAAGCGCATCATTAAGTGCAAAAAGGTCCTTGGATATAGCAATAATAATGCATGTATTCCCTGAACTGGAAGAGGAAAGTAAGTGATGATGTAATCTCAATCTATTTTTCCAGGGCTCTGCAGGTAGCACAGGATTTCATCAGGGGCACTACAAGCAGGTAAATGCTAGCTTTGTTACTTACTGGCTACCGGGCTCCATGAAAACTCCTTCACCCCATGGTCTTTAGTTTCCTTGTCTGTTTAATGAAGATAATGATACCTTCCTCATAGGGTTGTTGTGAAAAGGAGGCGTGACTGTTTGGAAAGTGCAGAGGTCCCTGACATGTAAGAGTCATTTATAAATAGTCTAAGTGTCATTTATAAATAGTAGTAATTACAGTTACTATTCTCTTTGGCAGTGTAAATTGTAATCCTTTTATCATATGACAGCCATGCTCAAAAACCTTCAATAGTCATTAATGATCATAGGAAAGGAGCTGTAACCCAAGGAGAATAAAGGGGTTTCTACCTGCCGAGAAAGACAAACTAGATTGCAGCTTAAGGGATCTTGTCCGTGGACTTGAGTTCAGTCACTGCCATTTACTTGCTGTGTGACCTTGGATAAATTGCTTAACCTTTCTGGCTAGAATCTTAGTTTTCCTACCCATTAGATGATTATAATGATAACACCTGTCTCAGGGTTGTCATGAGAATTACACGGAAAGCACTTAGCACAGAACCTGGCACTTAAATATTCTCAAGTGTTAAATGTTAAAATCGTTATTTACAGTATTGTTATTAGAAGGGGTCATGACTAAGTTCCTTTGGGACAAAATAGTCTACTACCTGCTTTAAAAGCAATTCCTCATTCTTTTGCGATTGCTCCTGCTTTCCCTTACCCCCTCCCCAACACACACACACACACACACACACATGCACACACACACACAGGCATGAAACACATGTCACACCGAGGTGATCTCAAGAACATTTACATTTAGAAGGGGCTTTTCTTAATGTTCAAGCTGCAAGAGTCAGGGAGAGCTGGGCCTTTGAGAATCTCAGCAGCATTGTATGCACTTTTTTATTCTGAAAGAAAGATTACAATGCACCATTCCAGAATATGGTGTAAGATGTTTATACTTTTCTTGGTAGAAACCATAAAACTAAATAAGATGGCTTTCCTACTTCCCAGGAGGTCTAGGATTTAGAAGGAGTGAGCATGCCTCTGTTTTACATAACTTGAATATAAGGCTGATTGTCCTAAAAGCTACAAAGCTTGTAGACAAGGCAGAACAGAGGAACTCAAAGCAGAGAGGGACAGCTTGCACCTGGGTGAACAGGTGACTGTTCAAGAGAGAAATGTCATCAGAATGGTTCATGGAAGGATAAGTAGGACTTTAATAAAGCAACCAGATAAGCAAAGCTATTCTGAGCTGAAGTAATAGCACCAGTATAAGGGTTAAAAAGCATAGGAACATTGTGGATATTTTGGAAACTACATTTGTAATTTTTAATTGCTGATTTTCATAAGTATGTATATTTTTTACTTTTATGGATTATTTGTTTAAATATAAATAATTGTTTCTGTTCCTCGGACACAAACAAATCCGTGTCATGAAAGTTTTTCTCAGCTCACAAGCAACATAGGGGATACAGAAGAGCCTTTCTCATTTTCTGTGGGAAGGCATTTCGTGGAGGACCATGTGAGCTAGAGTCTGAAGTTGGCCCTTGAGAAAGGTAGTTCCAAAGAATTCCTGAGAAAGAGTTTTCTTACCATGTCACCAAGATTTTTCTGCATGCAATCCATGATAGTATAATTCAATTTAATAATAAAGAAAGAAAATGAAAGTAAGTCACAACAAAACAAAAAGATAAAAGAAACAAAAAAAGGTATACTTTTGCTGATCCTATGTGAAGGCTAGACAAGGAGCTAGTGATGACAGTTTCTTGGGTTAGAAGGAGTGGGGTAAGTGCTGTTTTCTTGGACTTAGGAGAGCTCCCCCAGAGAAGAGAAATCATTATCACTAAGAACTACCTTCTCCCATTTCCTAACCTTTCCCCCTTGTGTAGTCTGGAATGCTTGGGGGAAAAAAATAAATAGCCAAATAGAGTCCAAACTAGAAAAAAAAAATGGAAACCAGATTCTCTCAGGGAAAAACACAATCAGCAACACAGCATGCAGCAGTGGGAGAAACCTGGAAAGCAGAAATGCTAAAAGCGGGGGAGTGAGGCTCTTGCTAAAGGAAATTAGATATGAGCTGCCAGGTGATACAGCAGCTGAAAGGTCAGTGCTATTTTGGGCTGAATATGAAGAGGCTTCAGGCATCTCACGACAAAAAGAAAATGCATGAAGTAGAGAGGGTTCAGAGAAAAGGAACAGCATTGATTAAAGAATGGTTGTTGGCTTTGTGGTGAAAGATAAAGGGTGTGAGATAGCCAGGGACAGCCAAGGAGCTTGATGACAATTGTATATTAATAGCACTTTGTGGTGACAAACACTCAACACTGTTTATTTCTTGCCCCTCACATGATTGTTCTCTCCTTGTAAAATGCATCCCGCAGTCATTTATTGACCACCTGCTTTGTGCCTTTTATTGTGCAGGTGAATCAAAGTTAAATAAGCTCCATCTCTAGAAACTTACAGGCTAAGAGAAACCATGACAAGCAGTAAGTGGAATGGCACAG
>RJWT010014540.1:0-21011 GCA_004365215.1 Cuniculus paca | reverse complement strand
AAAAAAAAAAAAAATCCCTAGATATGGCCTACCCTTGATCATTGACTGTGACAACAGCCCTACATTTGTAGCAGATAAACTCAAAAACTAGATTAAATAAAAACTACATACAGTATACAGGTCACAAAGTTCTAGGAAAGCTAAATTTTAAAAATACTTATAACCAGTTAAAAGACCACCTATATCTGTAGACATTCTTGCACACATAGATAGCACAGTTACAGATTCACTACTTGTACAGGTTTCAAAAATCCAGCCTTAGATCCACTGGAAATCTCACCTGGACAGCTCCTCCAAGCCTCACTCTGAAGAGACAACGCACACAAGACTGAAGCCTGAAGACATCATTCACAGGATTGCTCCATACCTATTCCCCTTCATTTCTGTGTTTTCAGGCTGCTTACCCCAGTCTTTGCATTCCTGCCCCCTTCTAGCTGTGTTTTTTTTTGCCCTGAATTCTATGGATGATTGTTCCAAGAGTATAGAACAGTCAAACATTTGAACAAGACTTGATGAATATCCAAGGTTCATTGGACACTTTCCTAGATCAGATTCACTCTCTCAATACCTTGCCAGAGTAATGTTACAAACAGACAGGTCTAAATTCTAGTTGGGCCGTGTCTCAGATCACATGTACCATGCCCAGGAAAGATTTTCTGGGGAAACTAAAGGAGGGGCAAAATGTAACAAAAAATGCCCCATGCAGCCAGTATATTTCTGTTTGCTCATTACCCAGGTAATAGTTACTGTTCCAGATTTGGTTGTCCCTGTGTCTTAGAAACAGCTGGTCACTGTGATGCATAGCTGATCACTATAATGCATATCCTAAGAATCAATCCCCAGCTGACAAGCCATTCTGCCTCTGTACTTCCTGCTTGCTTATCCAGTATAAGCCCTCTACCCCCAGAGATCAGTGCTTGATATTTTGGGAGTGATCTCAATCAGTGTCTGTCGTTGTAAATAAATCTGCCTCCAAATCCTGAGTGTCATTTCAGTGTTTCTACTTGGCATTGCAGAATAAGAAAAATTAGATGCGGTTTTGGAATTTTCCTTTAGTCTGTGAAAGAGAACAAAATATATTCATTGAGGTTGCTCTGTGAGGGAGTTGAAAGAACTGAAGTATTCACTTCTGTTTCTATAAAATTGTACCAAAATCAAATAAAATTCTTAAATTTTCCTAAGAAGACTTTATATCAGGTAAAGATGATAATCAGCTAAGTGATTTATGTAACTGTCATGAAAAATATCATGAATATTTTTTCCTGTTTCTCCTGAATTGGATATTACCATTCAGGAGAAACTAAAAGAGTGCTCATTATTTAAAACTAAATGATGATTAGTTGACAATATATTGAAATAAGAGGATGAAAACAATGGGAGACAAAAACATGGAGGTTATCTCACATGGCATAAAGGGCAACAGTATCATATCCATCCTACTAAGCACAGAGATAGAGTTAAATTGATCCTTTTACATTTACTTTCATTGGGGAAAAATATCAGCATCGCTGTATAAAACAAAGATAAGGTAGCAATTCAATGTACTTCATATATAAAAATTGTTTTAAAATTATTTATTAGTCTTCTTTAGTTTCCCAGTGTTATCTTGTTGCCTTCCTTTAAGTACTTCATAATTGCATTTTATATTTTATATTGCTGCATAGGTCAACAATTCACTGTGCCTATCAAGTCATCAGTAAAACAAATTCCTCTGAAAAAGATAAATGACAAAATCTATTCCTTGATGTTCTGATGAGGTATTATTCTTGTTCATTAGAAGGAATAAAATATTAGGACAAGTGTCTTTGATTATTTGAATTTTTGAAAAACACATGGTCCAAAAACAGACATGATTCAATGTACATTAAATCTTTTAATTTCTTCTTGGGTTTTAATTTCTTGTTTTTGTTCTTATCCACACTGAGAGAATATTGCAAGTAAAAAAAAGAAGAGTGGGGAAGAAGATTAAAATTCTTTGTAATGCCTTTGGAATTGTCCTTGTGTTATTATCACATTAGGATGGGGAGACGGCACCATCTCCTACGCTGAATATAATTCACTATCTTTCATGTGGGCCCTGGATGGAGCCAGGCTGCTATCCTAAGAACACACTGAAAACCAGAAACAAATATTAGTTTTCCTGAGAATAAAATTAGTCAGCAATCAAGAACCAATTGCCTTGGTATCATTTGCAAATCCTTAACCACTATGTTTTCAATACTTTCATTTAAAATCAACACATTAAAATGTTTGAATTTTTATCAAATACAAAATTATATATATTTTATTACATTTCATACACTAATTAATGTTTTGGTTATGTACTTTCAATTAGTGTTAAATTTAATACGTTAACATGTTAAGATATAAGTACACAGTTTTTAAAATTAAAGAAAATGAAAAATGAAGTAAAAAATGAATGCAACAATTGAAAAAATAATTTCAAAAATTCAAATCCATCCAACATTTCCTACAGAACTATTTTTAAAAATCCAAAATTTCATATGGAACAATAAAAATTCCTAGCATTAGCATTAGGAAAATAAAAATTTCTTGGCATTAGGAAAGAGAAAGAAGCTAGAGTTATCACATTCATGATTTCAAAACTTCAGTAATTAAGAGTGTGATGCTGGCATCAAGATAGAATATTGGCCAGTGAAATGAAACAGCCAAGAAATACTCCCAAACGTGTATGGTAAACTAATCTTTAACAAAAGCACCAAAACTGCAATAGAGGAAAAGATATGCTCTTCAGAACTGATGCTAAGAAAGCAAGATATTTATAGGTTAAAAAAATAATTGGATCTTTCTTCTACTTTCTACTCAAACATCAATTCAAAATGTAGTCGATACTTAAGTTTAAAGATCTACAACTATAAAATTCCCAGAAAAAAATAGAAGAAAAATTTTGTGACTTTAGTTTATACAAGGTTTTCATGAATGTAACGCCTAATAGTTAGGAGCCAAAATCAAAAGTAAAAATTCACATTTTGGAGTATTGTTCTGCCTAATAAGAATAAAATCTTGCCATTTGTGACAACATGGGTGGACATGGACAGCATTATGAAAAGTGACATAATTTAATTAGAAAAAGACAGACACTACAGGCAATCAATTATATGAAGGACCTAAAATAATGAAACTTACAGACACAGAAAATGAAACAGTAGTTGCCAGGGGGATGGAGCAAGGGAAAAAGAGAGGTTTGTTTTATGGGTATAAAGTCTGAGTTACACAAATGGAAATATTCTAGGTATCTACTCTGTGGCACAGTGCCCACAATGAAAAATACTTTGTATGCAATGTAAAAATTACAGATATTATATCTCAAGTTACATGTTCTTAACACACATACACACAATGCAGAACAAGGATATTTTTGGAAGTGATGGATATTTTTATTCATTCAACTTATAATGGCATCATGGACATATTCAATATTTTTCATCATTTAAAATGTATTATTCCATTTTATTGAAAAATATTATTTTAGTTTGGTATCATGATATCTAAAAAAATACCACTGTGGTTGTGTGTAAGTGCAAAAACTACACAGCTCACTAAGTACCTGCCAAAAAATCTCCATTAACATTTCTATATTTTTCTAGTGTATGTCATGGGTCCTCTTCTGTTATGCATTAATTCATGTGAGGAAATCACAGAGAAAAACTGCATCAAAAGATAAATTCAAGTAACACATGTTCACTGAATATTAAAAAAAATGCTTCCTAGCTTTGACACAAGGGTTTAACCAATCCTTAGGAGCAATTATTCTTTCATGAAGGCAGTTTCAACACTTTTTTTAAGCCTAACAATTTTATTTTGGTAAAAACACTTAAGATCTTTCTTGTTAACAAATCATTTTAAGTACAGATACATTGCTGTTAACTGTTATTTAAATACATGACACAAGACTGTGGAACACTTTTGTCAAGCCTGTTTACTTTGCTAGATGGAAGCTTCGTGCTCACTGATGAGTAAGCTCTTCTCTTTCTCCCCAGGCGGTGGCAACCGCTATTCTACTCTTCGATTCTGTAAATTTAATTGTCTTAAATACTTCACATAAGTGGTATCATGCAGTACTTATATTTCTCTGGGTGACTTATTTCTCCTAGTATACAGTCTTCTAATTTCATCCATGTTATTTCATATGGCAGGATTTCCTTCTTTTCAGGACTGTATAAAAATACAGGTAAAAACCTGCATACATTTATATATATGGCCATCCTTGAAAGGTGATATTTCATTCTGATTTGATTTATACTTCCCTGATAGTTAGTGACACTGAGGAATTTTCTCATTTATTTGTTTATTTTGTTTGGAGAGATGTTTCCTCAAGTCGGTTCCTGATTTTTAATGGTATAAAGTTTTTACTATTGTGTAGACTAGTATCAAACTCAGGCAATCAAGTGACTCTCCTACTTTAGCCTCTTAAGCACTTTGGACTGTAGGCTTGTACCACTCCATCTGGCTAGTACTTTCAACTTTAGATCAAATGTTTCCAAAGGAAACGTGATTTCTTTTCTTAAAGGTATTTCATGTAACTAATTTGATAAGAATACTGTATCTATTTCTTTACTTCATCTTACTTATTACATTGATCATATTTCCTATTGATAGAGTAAGTTGCCTGACACTCACAATCTAATCTATTTCCAGTTCTCCCCAAGAATCTTTCCTGGCAGTGTTACAGTTGTAGCATCTACACTGAAATAACTCACAGATTGCAATCCTAGCCTTAACCTTTATTGGTCATTTTATACATTTCTTTAAATACACCAACTTCTCACAATGTGTGAAATCATTCTGTACTGAAAATATATATGAACAAATATTAAAATTTTTAAAATGAATTAGAAAATACAGCAATTATTTATTTTATTCATCCTTTAACTTATATTTATTAAATATATACTCGTTGAAATTTAATGTGTTCATTATATAAGAGATATAGCAACTTTTGTTTGTGTATTCCTCCTTATCTGTAAGGTCAGAATGGTTCATCATCTGAGCCACAGTTCAGTCAGTGAAAGGGAATTCAAAATATGGAGAAGACGTGCATTTTTCCCAATATGTGAGAGATCTATGCATGCTTCTTTCATAATGTATGTTCGTTCACCCATCAATTCATTAAAATATTTTCCTTACTATTTCACCTCTGAAGTTTTCAGGAGGATTCATAATGTTTTGAAAAATATCCTATGATTCATGGAATATGATACATATGAATGTGAAATTTAATCGTATAAATTAGAAATAATGTTCTAATTATCATTTAATTACACTATTAACACCATTTTCTATTTTTCTTCTGTATTTTAGCTTCATAATTAGCTAACATAAGTTTCCCAGGTCAAAATGCATTCCTTTTGGAATATTTTTCTTCTGAATTTAGCATGTGAAATTAGGAACTATTCAATATAACATTTTCTTAGTTTTAAAGCAAAATCATTGTTTTTCCTTCTTACCTTCTGCCTTTCTCTTCTCTCTCCCTCTTTCTCTCTCTTTCATTTTCATTTTCTTTCTTTCCCTCCATGGTTTAGACACATGGTTTTCTGCCTGCTAAACACATGCTCTACAACTGAACTGCATTCTGTGACCTCTATTCTCAACTTTTGAAAGATAAAAGCTATTATAAAATTATTAGATTTATTCTCTTGATCAGGAACTAAATGCCTTTTTATTAGATGCTTTAGGACTGTGTTGATGTTTATCAAACAAGAAAAAGGACAGAAAGGCAAATATCAAAATAAAAATTTAAAAATTTCCTGGATTTTGATATATGTACACACATATATACACACAAAATACATGTAATATTCATAATGCATGTTTTATCTACATGTACATAAATACACAATGCAGCGTGAGGCTTATACTCACAGTCAATTTAATATATACTAACAATACTAGGAGAGTCAGAAAGAAAGAAAACTACTACACAAATAATTTTACAAAGCTGGTTCATTGTATTCAACACAATGAATAAAGTGATTAAAAAACTCAAAGAAATAAACATATAATGGTACATAAATTAAAGCTTATGATTATTTTCTTATAAAGCCAACTATAAACTATACAAGAGGAAAGTTGTGAAATTTTTTTTAGAAGACACAACTTCCTATTGAATTGGAAGAGTGACAGGATAAGTATCTGTAATAGAAGAGCCAAGGATGAAGGTCTCAGAACCTCCAAAAAGTTGTGGCTGGAGATGCAAGGCATAGATGCAGAACCTGACTGTTTCGGGCTTGACTGGCTGACTTCGTGCTTTTAATGAGGATGTGCACAGACATTTGGTTGCTTAAAGGAAAAAAATGACAAAATTTATATTTATAATTAAATATTTATTTTCAATGTATTCTTATAGTTCCTATGTTAATCTTCTACAACTATTCCATCTTTATGTAGTAAACCAATGTACATTGGTAAAACATGTAAGTTTGACTCTTGTGAATTTGTTTGTTTGCATTATTTTTTAGTCACCATAAGAAAATGGACAAAGGGAAGCAAAATATATGAGAATAAAAAAGTCAAAAACAAATTTTAAAACAACATACATAATCATCACACCAGAATTAACTAATATATATATTTTTTTGCAACACCAGGTATTGAACTCATGACCTTGTGCTTGCCAGGCAGGTGCTTAGGCCACTGAGCTAGATCCCTGGCATAATAACTAATATTTACTGGCACTTACGATGTACTATGTGTGGTGAGCTATTCACAACTGTTATACTAAAACTTTCTATTAGAGTTTGCACTAGTACATACTGTGAATTCACCAGCAACATCAGGTTAGGATGTTGCAATGCCTAAAAAGACATGGCATAAAGGAATATTTTTGCAATAACAATACAAAATGTACACAAAATACAATAAAATATGCCATTGGTGGCAGAGTTGTGAATTATATACATGCATCTAAATTTTATATCAATAAGAAGAGATATATTCAAGGTTGTCTTAATTTTCTGGAAATTTTGGGTATTGTTCTTGAGATATTATAGCCCTTGCAGGATATGATCCAGAAAGTCACTAGATATTAACCTTGCCCTTTAAAGAGGTAGGAATATTAGATGCTAAGACTTCAGAAATTCTTCAGTTTGGTGTATTCTGGAATGATCTGTTAGGAATCTATTTTTGATGCTCATTATAGTTACTTCTAAGAATTGTGTTGCATGGCATTTATTTTCTCATTCCTCTAATCCACTGCATGACAAAATTACCTGAACTTAATATAATCATTTAATAGTAAAGGAAAAGGTTAGAAGCATTAAGTGAATTGGCTATTGGCCTTTTCAGAATAAGATCTGGCTGGTTTGAAGTCTTTGTAATACAAGTCAAAATAATGTAACTGATCATTATCCCAGTTCCTCAGCACTTAGTTGTAAACTGTTTTGTGTGATGATGGATCATTCTCGAGAAACTGTGGATAAAGATTTAGGACCCCATACTTGATTTTTACTGTAATGTAATTGAGTCATTTTAAATTCCATTTAGATATAATATGTCAAATGTGGAATAATTCTGTAGTTGAACACTGTAATATGCGTCATTAAGCAGAGAGGTTTTTAAATAAAGACTCATTATTGCTATTAAGTAAGAAATAAAGTTGTCTCACCTTAAAACATTAACTTGCAGCTGTTTAGTCTCTTTCCTTCCCTTTGCCATATCCTCCTTTAAAATGCTTAATAAATCTCAGAAAATAATCCTAACCATATAATAGAAACAAAATATAGAAGAACTATTTCTAGAAACCTAGAGAGCACTGAATGGATTCATAAAACCAAATAGTACCGCTAATGTGGAAAATAGGTTGATAGTCGCATGGTCATTTATTTCTACTTGCCATACATCGTATTTGTCTATGCTAGGTAAATTACTAGGCAAAATTTAACTACTACTATTGTACCAAAAAATTGTTACTTTTACTGTATGTGTTTGGGGAAATGAAATATGAAGGAGAAGGCAGGGGACTAAAAGCACAGGAGAGACTCAGGGTGTTCTGTATATGATCATGGAGGACAGGAAAACTAAGAAGGCAGTGTTTTCTTTGTTGTCCTTGTTATTGCTATTGTTCACTATCGGTTTTATTTTGTGTACCCATTATGTATGATAACAGAACTGAAGACTCCTCTTGGATGAACATTGCCATCCAAATATTGAGAAAAAACAAAAGAAATAGAAATAAACCACCACTACTAGAAGAGAGATGCGTAAAAGATTTTCTTAGGAGTGATGCCTGCCCGAAATGAAAGATTTTGATGATACCCAAATGTATACTAAAAATGAGGACAGGGAATTCTCTTCTCTCTGCACTAGAAAATTCCAGGATAATTGTTTCCTCATTTCCATATACTCTGTGAAAATATTTTGCAACGTGAGAAAAATAAAGAAATTGTCAGTGAAAATTTCACTTTTATAATGATTTACCTCCAGAGAATGAAGTGAGCTTTCAACAACTATTTTTGTCTTCTTAAACTACTTCATTTTTTAGAATCTGTGCTATTCTTTTATGATTGTAATATATCTAAAAACACTTTTAGGCAATGTTTCTGTTCTTTGTTGTTCTGAATACATAAAATATTTATTAGAAGAATTATTTTGACTAATTTTCAAAAATAAAAAAGAGTAAGTATCTCCCTAAACAAGTAATGTAGACATTTCTTTCACAATTTTGTTTATTTTAATGTTTCTTTTACAGTTTCACTTTCACAGTATGCAAAGCAGTGATAGTGGAATCAAATGTAAAGCATGAACATAGATAGTCACTGTTCATACACTTAATATCGTGTTAATAACATATTCCTTAATATTATGTAACTAACATATTTGTAAAAGTTTATAATATATTTAGCTTTAAAGCAATTAATTTATATTTTAAAGCCATGAAGACTGAGAATTATGTCTTAGAGTTGGAGATCAGAAAATTATATCCTTGGAATCAAATATGATCAACAGGTTAAACCCATTTTATGGCTTTTAAATGATTTTGTAAAATCAAAGGAAGTGTAACATTTTATGATGTGAAATTTATTTAAAATTCAAATGTCAATATAAATAAATGAATTCTTGTTGTAATATATCCCTTCTTATCCATGGTTTATCCTCTAAGGTTAGTTTTTATGAAATAAATGACATTTATATCATTGTGATAAAGTTTGGATGCCAGACAAGATGTTTATCACCTACCTAGCTCTACAAAACCTGTCAATGCTGCTTTAGAGCACAAAAGTATATTTTCCAAATATCCCTGATTATATCATTAAAAATGAAAATAAAGAAAGAAATAATTCAGAGTCCCAACCTAGAAATCAGAATTTCACACCAAAAGCCTCACTCTATCACAATGCACTAAGTAAGAAGGTGATGCTTTCAATATCAAAGGTGTTGTCAAGATACTGGGCTGGTCACAGAATGCAAGTATAGAAATCAGAGATACTTGAGTAAAAGTTTAATGAAGCAGTATGTGACTGTGGTCACATAAAGAATAATTAATGTAAAATCTTGGGGGTTAAAAATTGAACTTTCAAAAACAAAAAGGAAGTAGTAAATAATAAAATACACATCCTAGAACAAATGAGTAATTTGAGAAATTCATTTGGATTACACTGTTCATTCAGATTACACAAATAATTCAGCACACTGTTAAAGAGAGTGAGACAGATAGATTTGAAAAGTTGATAGTAAATCTGAGATATGTAATATATATATCATCAATTATTTATAAAGCATACAATGAGAATTGGTGGTTAGATGATAAAATAAGAGAAAAAGTTAATGACTAAAGAAAACAGAAATTGATGAATTGAAAGAACTTATTTAATGACTAGTAGGATGAATGGAAATAAATTAGTAAATAGATAATTGAATGAATGGATCACCACCTAATAAGAATGGGAATCCTCTGCCCAGGAAGCAATAAAATCTTCTAGAGAAACGTACATACTTACTTTAAAATATCTTTAAATTGAAAACTATTAAATGATTAATCCATTAATTTAAATATTAATTTTAAATTAAATTTAATTATTAATTGTAAATATAAATTATCACATTGAACTTTCCCACTTCTACTTTTTAGCTACTCAAAAGGCCAAATATATTCTTTTCGTGTTGCCCAAGATACTTTTTACTTGTGTGTTACTTCTCAGTTCTCTCAGCAGTCCCCTGTGTAAGTAACAGGCTTTATATCAAGTTATACTGCTGTAGAGAATGCATAAGCCAGAACACACAAACAAACTCAGATGAGGGTTCATTCTACTTACTGCGTGACACAAAACACTATGTAACTCATTTTTAAATTCTCATAATATGAATAAACACCAACTGTTATACTTTATCTTAGTATTTTATAAGGAGAAAAAGCAAACTCAAAATATGTACAGGTCAGATTTAATTCCCATTTCTTCTCTTAAAAGACTGTGCAAACTTGGGAAAAGTACTTCAGTTACATGTATTCCAACATCTTTTTATCTAGAGAAAACATTCAATAATACTCTAAAGATTTGTTAATGGTTAAAATACTATATAGACACACATACATGCACATATATTCTGGTATAGGGTGTAGTATATAAGGTTCTACATAAGTTACTTTTTACATTCTAATTGTATTATCAATATAAAAGTTCATAGTTTGAAGATCATTGAAAATAATTTTATGATATTTATCTTTAGATAAAAAAATCGTAATTCACATGGTTTCTTTCAAACTATCTCTGATTCAGAAAATATGCATACTAGTTCTTCCACAGAGAAAAATGCTTATTTGTATGTTTAAAAATCTCTGGTTACTTTAGTAATTTCTATTAACTGAAAGAATTCAGCACTTCGAATGACTGTGAGCAAATGCAAATTGGTTTTACAATACCTCACTGTTTTAATATGTATGAACATATTTTATACCATTAGGGTCTGGTTATAGGATTTTTCATAACTATTACATAAAATAATGGATTATTTAAGACAAGAAAATTTTTCCAATATTTACTTTAAGATATTTTTATGATGGTCTGATAGTCCATTCATGATTTTAGACAAGGCATTCAAGTTGGCCAAATAAATGTACCCAGAACTTACCTCTTCCTCAGTACCCAAAACTCACTTCTTCCTCCACAGAGAAAGAATGTAGCAATCATATGACAGAACCAATATTTCAAGATATGTCCTCAGGAAAACGCTGCTTACAACGACAAAAAGAGGTAGGGACAAATGATCCACCTAAAGCATGAATCTAAATATGAGAACATAGAAAATATGAAAAAAACAGATAACACGATGCTTCCAAAATATTTATTAATGTGTGTGTGTAAAGTATCTACCATCTAACAATGCAGTCGTTAGAAAAGTAATAGATTTCATTTCTAGATTGATGAGTGGAAAGTGAGATACACTATCATCCGCAAAGTGAATTTATAAAAGAATTTCAAAACGTTTTTACATGTTAACCTATCTTTCTGCATGTTTACAGCAAAATTCCAAAGCAGAACACTTATATTCAAATAGCTGAAACTTGATTTATGAAAGTGAAACAATACTATCCAAAGTTGGAATCTACTTTTTCATGAGAATTCTAAGAATTCTGATATTCCTTTATGAAATATAGTGAAAGAAAAATTAACTTTTCCTGCAATATCAAAAAGCATACTGTTGCATCTTGTGAAATCAAAGAGTTTTATTGAATAAATTCCAACTCTAGAATTCTTGCATTGTCTTTTCAAATTAAAAAGTCACCCTACATTTATATTGAGGTAAAATACGCAAAATGTTATTTGAGATTGATTTTAAAAATTCTTTCCCTCAAGAGTATTTGAACCTTCTAGATATTTCTCATTAGAATTTAAAAGAGAAAACAAGATCCTTTACATTGGTGGCACTCAATGTCTCTTCTCTGTAACAAGTTTATTGACAGAAAAACTGACTTTAGATACTTGGTGATTTTTGAAGTCTAAATTCTATTAGGATGTAAAAATATGGTGGGTCAATTGCCTGGAAAAATAGAAGATAGTAGTTAGAAACTAAGGTGCTTTAAAGTAAGACTCTGATGTGATGCAATTATTATTGATTATACAGTGGTGTACTTCATGAGCATAGGATTATTAATTTGACTCAAAATAAAGAAACAACATTAAATGGAAGAGCACAAAGGTCTGAAAGTTAATGTTGCATATTACAATAAAAGTTTGTATTTAGATATTAAAATGACTAGGAGTAATAGGAATAATAGTAATAACTGAACATGGTAAGTAGGTTTAAACACTATAAAAAATTAAGGAGGGTTGCCGAGAAATTAATCATTGTGAGAAGCAATTGTGTTAATGTCTGTTAACATTTTTTTTGTTGTTTTTGTTTTTAGTTTTTTGTTTTTGTACCAGAAATCGAACTCAGGATCTCACACTTGCCAGGCAGGCACTGCACTGGACTAAATCCCCAGCCCTAACATGTGCCTTTTGAAAGAAGATTAAATATCAGAGGAGTATTTTCAAAGTGGACTTGGAATGTGAAAGAACACACATGACATTTCATACAGTTTGAGGAAACTGGTGTCTTCTGAGAGCGAGCGCAAGAAGCTGAAATGTAAACTGCTAGAAAAGGAGTTAGAAAATACAATGGTGCTGTATCATGAATTCAAGTAGAAGCAATAAAATGTTTTACAGCAAACACTGAAGAATGTGCAATAGAATAGGGAAACATGCACAGGATGACGTTGGTCTAAGCATTTTGAGGTTGACTGTAATAAACTGGGTTTAAGCCAGGATGATTTTAGTTCTGGTAGTAAAGAAAAAGAATTATCAAAGTGCATTTTACAGAATGAGCAAGAAACGTTGAACCTACTGACAACTACCCTGGAGCGTGACCCTCAGGATGGATGAAGAGCCCCCTCAAGTCATGATCCCTGAAACTAATTTAGCTGAGGCAAGGAGACTTTGCCATCTCGGTGAGGTGAGAGGAATGAGCTTCCAGGGGTGTTGTGTTCATGAATTCCAGAGGCTGGGGATGGTGAAGCAGCTTGAATATGCATTAAAAAGTATTGCTCGTGTTGATTCAGAACTAACTCAGAGAGTTTCAACTGGAATTAATAATCTAGTAACTTCGGTTCTTGGTGTTCATTAACTTACATAGATATCACTAAATGTGAGCATTTGAAACAGTCACATGTATGTAAATCCTACCTGTATTTTAAATATTGCTTTAGGTATTTGCATAAATGATCCATTAGTAAAAATAATTTCTCTATTATTGGTTTAAAAACAGTGAAAATCTCGATATGATACAGTCAGAAACCGCATAAAGACAGAGGACAAATTGCTGGATATTTAATCTGCTGTTACTCATTAAAATCTTGATTTGTGTTTCCTTTGAGGCAGTCAGTGACTAAAAAGGGATATTTATGTGTGTATGCATGTATGTTTGTATTTATTTATTTTTAAAGTTTATATATTATTTTTGTGGTACTGAGAATTGAGTCCTGGTCCTTCTCACTGAACTACATTCCCCTCTTCAATTTATTTTTTACTTTGAGACAAGGTCTGAGTTGCTCAGGCTAGGCTCAAAAATCCTCCTGTCTCAGCCTCCCATAGTGTGGGAGTACAAGTGTGTTAAACTGTCATGCCTGGCTTAAAAAAGTAAAGTGATTTTTTGCTAAACAATGATGATTTTTTTACTCTAGCCTACACATATCTAACAGATAGCTAAAAGCAGAACAAAACTTGAACTTTTTTGTAAAATTTTGGGTCAAATCACTTCTCAAATCTGCATTTAGGCATGCTAATCATTTAGGGATAGAGTGTCTATCTAAACAACGGAAAAATAAAACTTAAATTTACATAACCAATCTCATCCTACATCAAGACTGAGGACACCAAGACAAGAGATTTACAGGGACTCTTAGCTTCAGTCAGAAGTCTCAGCTGCCCTAAATCTACAGATCCAAATCTGAGACTGCCCCAAGCAGACACAATGGTCTCTTCGAGACCTCTGTGCTGCTCAAGCAATAAGGACTCCTTCACCACGTGATAGCAGAGTTGACATAATGATCAACCAAATTCCAGCCCAAGCCAACAAATCTATTCCTTTGTCAATGGGCCAAGAACTTCCAGAGCATAACATACCCTCTCCAATTACTCAGGCTTCAGTCATTTTTTACTTTCTCTTATTTTCTACCCTGGCCTAATAAATCTCCTTAAGCTTCACATTGATGAGTCCTGAAGTTCTGTTCCCGTGTTGAATGTCGAGAACCCGGTATAAGCAGGCCTGTTGAGGTCTGCATCTCCTCTTTAGGGAACTATTTTACATTTTAGACACCATCGGTGACAGATGTATTGGAAAATTACTGCGTTTCAACATGTTTTGGGATTAAAATTCCAATATTGATGTAAGAGGTAAAATATTTTGATTTATTTTTATTTGAAATTGATTTCCTCACATTATATGTGTTACATGTACACTTAAGTAAATGACTGGCCATTCTGCCAGTCATTGGAGTAAGTTATATCACTTCTTATTTTCCTAGCTTTCTAATCAAGCATGCATAGGTGACCCAAGTCTACTGATTCTTTCTTTTCAATATGTAGCTTACATCCCTTCTTGAAAGTCTCTCAGATATCTGTTTGCTTTTCTTCTTTTGTATACTCCATTGATGTACTATGACCAGTCTTGATTGAGAGATTTTCTTAATTTGTATTCTTCTGAAATGCATTTTCCCCTTTATCTTCACTTTCCTGATTTTTTTTCACATTTAGGACCTAGGTAATTTTCTTTTTTACAAGTCTTTTTTCCAACTTCTAACATGAGTTGAAAATGTGTAAAGCACCGTGACTTTCATTATTCATTTCATCCTCTGCTTTACAATATCAAATTGGGCATTATTATGTAAGTCTGTAGAGCAAATGAAAATGGAACTATGCAGACAGAAACTACATTTACAACTGCATTATACACCACTATTTATTGAATCCTTAGAAGAAAATGAGTGATGAAAGATTTTTATTTTGTGTATTTAAAAAAATAAATCTTAATTTTACCTTCCTTCACACATACTATCTCCATCATTGCTTCCTAACAGAAGGCCTCGCCAAAAATTTGGACAAAATTCTACCAAGATGCTTATTTATGATTTTGATTTTTTCTTTAATAGGGAATCATTTTTCCTCAGGCTGTGGAAACTTTCTAGATAAAATTCATACATTAATAGAATCACGGTTCATTAATTAAGATTATTGTTAAGGCAAATATCACACAAACAAGATGAGTTCAAGTAATTAATTTTATTCTGAAACTATTAGCAGAAATAGAAGATGGAGCACACTAAGTCTGGAAACTTAGTTCTGCTGAAATTAGGGAGAAGGAACATCTAAGAGCTGTAGTGAGAGGATCAAAAGTCATCTGCGTTTCCTAGTTGTCTTCAGACAAAGGAAAAAGTAAACCTCTTGCCTTCCCATTGGCACTAGCTTTACTATGTGGAGGAAGGTGCCTCCTGCATTAGGTGGCTGCTCTCTCAGGAAACTGAGACAAGCGTATCATCTTTCTGATGATTACATTTCAAACAATGGTTTCAAAGCTGTTGAGGAATATGGTTCTTTGAAGAATTCATTTATGAGAGATGCTGAGAAAGAACTTATAATTTTACATTTTCTACAATAAATGTTCTAAGGAAAGGGAAGGTAGAATCAAAAGGAAAAATGTCTAAACTTTACTCAAATTTCTAAATTTTACTTTCTCTGTGGGGAAGGCAAAAAATGTCCTAGTCTATTACTTACAAAAAGACAACATCCTTACTCTAAGACCAGTTGTTTCCTTAGTTTATTCTTTCCTTTTCTCTTGGGGTGGGGTCAGTATTTGGGATTGAACTCAAGGCCGTGTGCATGCTGAGCAGGCACTCTACCATTCAGCCACCTCCCTGGTTCTCTATGTTAAGTTCCTAAAAAAGTCCATTACTTTGAGAAACCATAATAACTACTTGATGCCTTAGTGTTTTCCTGTTTGTGTAACAGAATACTACAGACTGGGTGATTGATAGCAGATATTTCTTTCTTACTGTGATGGTTGATACATTGTGTCAACTTGAGAAGTTTAGAAGTTTAACTGAGAGTCTCAGCAGGGAGCCAGGATCCTTACTTGGTAAATATTCTCATCCTGTGTAAGAGGTGGGCACAGAGATCTTGTGAGTGCTACACCTGCCCTGGAGAGGGCAGGGAGTGGCCTGTGTACAATACAAGGGAAGAAAGAGGCTTGCTTTTCTCCCCTTTTTGCTCTGGCTGCTTTTTATGGCTGCTGCCTTGAAGTGTTGCCCCCTGCCATCTACCTTGGAGCCAGATGATTATGGACTGAAACTTCCACAAACTGTGAGCTAAATAAACCTTGCCTTCCTTCATTTTGGGTGTCGTGTATTTTGTCCCAGCAGCAAGAGAAAAGTAACGAAGACACCTTTGTAGAGGCTGGGATGTCTGAGAAGAAGCCACAGCTCTTTTGATGCCTGTGCTGTCACATGGAGAAAGTGGTTAAGAAACAGTCTGCTCTCCTCACGTCCTTTCATGAGGTAATTAATCACCAGTGATATCAGAGCCCTTATGAACCAATCACCTTCTAAAGGTTCCATCTCTTAATATCTCATGTTGTGAGTTACGTTCCAAGACAAATGTTCTGAAAGATGACAACATTCAGGCTGCAGAGTATGGTTTCCTATCAGGCCCTATTACATAAACCCAAAGACTCTTGCAATGTATCATCTGTTTTACTGATATCCAAATATCATGTGGTCTAAGTGTATTTTCTACTACATAGTGAGATATTGATGTTTAGTAAGTATGTATGCACACGCACATACACGCACATGTGCATATATATAATAAATATAATTATTTTTTGGAATCTGAATCAGAAAAGGATTTAGTGATCTAAAAGACCTTCATGGTGATTTTCTTAAAAGAATAAAAATTTTGTGTAAAGTTATATAAAGTTTTATATAAAACTACAGAAAGTTGTAAATTTTAATTTAATTTTATGTATTACTTTTACTATTATTGTGTACAATTGCTAAGGATCAGACATATAGTCTTGTGCACACTAGGCAAATACCACTGAGGTATCCATCCAGGTGAATTATGTATTTTTTATAATAATATTTCTTAAGTGTTCTTTACATTACTATGTTTACTTTTATAGTACTCATTTCAATAAAATATACTAAATTCATTATTTAAGAGTTATTTTTCTAATTGAAAAGTAAAAAACAATGCAGGAATTCATCACTAGCTGCATAGTAATGTAAAAAGTTGCAATAACAAATGAAATTCTCGTTAGCAGTATGGAATCTGACACAATGAAATTAATGATTTTTCAGTTTTCCTACATTCCCTAGAGACACTCAATCATTGTTAGTTGTAGTTCATGATGAATTTAATGCTTTCTTTTTAAGTTGTTCTGTAATATAAATGTTATAAAGTATTATTTGTGGTACATTACTGATTTTACTGCTATAGTTAGATATTGGATTATGCTACTTCCTAAGATTTTTGGCTAATGTTATTGCATTTGTTTAGTTTCATAAACAAAAATTTGCAGTAAACTTTTAAGATTTTTGCTTGGAATATTTTCAAAAATACATCATTATTTTCTAATATTTATGTGACAAATTCATTGACTTTTGGTTACTTTATATTTATAGTTCGTTTTTTGGAAAAATCTGATGAAATGTTACTACTTTTCTCTATGCTAAAAGCATACATCCTATATATATTATATATACTTAAGTTAGAAGCAATGGAATGTATGTTCAGAGACAAAGTGAAAAATTGGTTGTCTAGTAGTATAAAATTTTAAAACAGAAAATAATTTTATTTTAAAACTCAAATTCATCAGTACTTATTAACATTAGTGGATTATGCATTTGATATCAACTTTAAAGTCAATTAAGTTATATGAACCTCATTATCATTTTTCCTCAGAGACATTAAGTTCAGTGTTCCATTCATAGCCCATTAAGGATAAATGTTTTCTACATTTTCTTCAGTAACTATGTTGGTACCTGATGCATGTGAAGATTTTACAATTGGGAGTTTTAAAAGAAATGAGAAAAGAATATCCACAAGGAAATATAAGGAAGGAAAGTTCCTTAAACTAAACCTGTCTAATATTATAACTTTGTTTTATTCCAAAAAAAACATATGAAAGACTGTTATAACTTAGAAAATATCCCAACTATAATCTAAGAAATAGCCAAAATTGCTGTATTTTAAATAATGAATAACTTTACTAAGCACCATAAGTAGAGCGACTTTTTTTGATATGTTTCAAATGCTAGGGTTTTAAAATAAATTTACATTTCTGAGGACTTCTCAGTATATTCATGATTTCACTTTATTTATTTATATCAGAGAACTTTTCACCTTATGCCCCAGAATGTAAAAGACAGGAGAGACAGGTCCCACAATTCCTTTCAAGGGCGAGGCCCCCAGGGACCCAGATACCTAATATTAGGACCCAGCTCTAAATGTTTCTGACATTTTCCAACCTTGTGCTGCTCTGGACCAAGCTTTTAACACTTGGGCTTTTGGGAACGTTCCAGGTTCTAATTACAGTAATGGTTTATTATTGAAGCAGGTAAAGTCAGATACTGATAAAAGAATGAATAATGACTCTTTGAAGGTAGTTATCAAATGATTTCACTACCATATAAGGAAAAATCTTTTCATATAAGAAAAAAATATTTCCTTATTATGTACTTAGATATAGCTCATTTAAACCATAGTAAGTTCACAACATAATAAAACAATGCAAGCAAAGTAAATTCTTCATTTGTCAAACATTATTGAAATGTTCAATTGTTCTTTATTGTTTTTCATCTTCTGATATTTATAACATTTGTATTAACTATTGATTGTAAGAAATATGTTTTCATACTGAACTTTACACCTTCAGATTATTTCTAACCCTATAGTTCATTAGTGCTTCATAGACACCTTGGAGAGTAGAAGCAGCAAAATGTAATTTGTCTCATTGGTGATATAAAGAAATACGTAAGAGAAAACTAATTTATCAGTGTAACCAAATATCACACTTTATATTGTTTTAAAGATCTCTTTAAGGACATGAAGTTTATTATGCATTGTTAAGTATTTTTCAAATATATTTAGTATTTGTTGCTTTTTATATTTATTTATTCTTCTCTGTTAATGACAAGGAATTAATTTCTAGTTTAGAAACATTTGCCTTTTAGAAATTAAAAGCTATTCATAGTGCATTGCCAGAAATGTAGAAGAAAAATTTATTCTTCCATGTGAGGGTCTGGCTTTAATGCAATGAATATTTTGCATAATCTTAAGAGCACTACGAAGATACTGACAAACAGATTGATTTACTCCTTCCCCTGGAGTTTATTCCAGGCGTGTTAACTAGTCAGCTTTATTTCTTTTGCTTTTTTTCTATGCTTCAATTTTAAAAATCACCAGTGTTAAATTTTTCCTCCATTAAAAAACTCATGGTATACTTTGCACTTAACTTTAAATTTCACTGAAAAAGTATTGAATCAGCAACTATAATCACTTACATAAGACAGATAAACTGAATATGAAATGTATGGTTATTTACAATCCTTTTCAAAATATTTTTCCCTTTCTTACAAAAAAGTTTTATGATCTGCATTTTTCATGCTTTAGATAATACCATAAATTTTAAAAGATGTTATTAACTGGAACAAATCTCACAGTTAGTGCAAAATCTTTATTGGATTTCTACTTATTAGAAAAAAAATGTCATTTCCTGAATTTCATACTAATTATGAAATAATTATTAATGTAAGACATAAGTTGAGTTAAAAATGATAATTTGGAAAATCAACTCATTTTTAACTTGATACTCTGTAGGAGAAAAATAAAAATAGAAATGTATGTAATGTCTTGGATACAAAGTTAAATTATGTTTGATAATTGGTTATTGTTACAGTTATATCCTAAAATTATCATGGATATATAAGCATACAATAAAATATTTTAAGACACAATTGTATTAAATAATTACATCTTTCTAGGGCAATTATGATTTAATCTAAAATATTATGCCTATTTGCAAGAAAATCTGACAAAGAAATTAAATTTAGGAAGAAAACTAGTAATATATTTAACTGTAAATTCTTGTACATGAATTAAAAACTATATTTTTCCTATGCAGAAGTGAAAAGTGTTTTTCACTCTACCTTTATGTCTAGGTTACAGGTTTCTTACAGATTCAGCTACAGTGTTATGCTCTATAAGAGAAACAATGACAACAACTAAACTTTGATATTGTGTACTTGTGACTCAAGGCTTTCTTGGCTTTCTTCCATTGCTATGAAATGTATCACTAAGGTGTTTCTATATATGGGTAGTTTGTCTGCCTTAGAAGAGGCAGGTAGAAACAAAAACAAAATGAGCTTATTCATAGTAAAAATATGCTCCTTGTGACATCATAGATTTTAGGTAATTTAAGAATTGTACAAGATACAGTTCATTTAACTGACAAGTAAGTTTTCTATAATCACACAAATAACAACTGTATGCTTTTTGAATTGTCCTGCCAAGCTTCTATGAATTCTTCTGATAATAAAAGGACACTGTCTTTCTACAGACTATAGATTTTTGAAAACTCAGTATCTTTTACATCTAAAACAAAGTAAGTCAAAATGTCACATTTAAATCCAAATATATCTCAACCTGAAGTTATGTTTTCTCTATATTCAAACCATAATCGTGTTTTGTTGCTTTTTTCCTCTCTGTGTGTCTCTCTCTCTCTCTCTCAATCCTTTGTGACTCCCTGTATATTCTCCAATACTTTTTTAATTGGCATTCCCCACAATGTTTTAATGTACCTTTCTCATGTAAATAAGCAAAAGGGTAAGCCTCCAGCTCTTATCTCTCTCCAAATCCTTTCATTTTAGACAGTATGGTAGATATATTATCACAAAGCAGATTGAAAATTGAACACTGAATGTATAATACCACAATTTTAATTAGTAAGTGCATTTCTCACTC
>RJWT010014539.1:0-21006 GCA_004365215.1 Cuniculus paca | reverse complement strand
TAGTACAACACTGACCTAGATAAGGTGGAAGAATAAAATAGAAGAAAGCAAAAGATGCAAATTCTGCCTTTGCAGTGCTTATAATTCAATGAGGAAACAAGCCAAGGCTCTCCAAACTGCAGTGTGGCAAAATGTTATGTGTAGAATGGAAAACAGAAACTATAAAGCAAGAAAAATTTATCTAATTCACTTGGGTAGAGCCTTCAGAGAAGCTGTGATACCAGACTATTAAATAGGGATATTCTGCAAAGATATAGAGAAGGGGATGCCAGGCATGGAGGGAAAGTGGAATGTTGTATCAGGATACAACAGGAATCTTCACATGTGGAGAAATGGATGAGATGAAGCTGGAGACGAAGGATGCTCTACCAGCTCTACATTATTGATGGTTAGAACTTGATCAGGAATCCTTTAATACAGCTGAGTTTCTAGCTCAGTGGCACACCCTACCTGCAAGCATGAGATCGTGAATTCAATCCCTGGTACCAAAAATAAAATAAAATAAAATAAAATAAAATAAAATAAAATAAAACAAAATAGCTGAGCTTCTGATGTCTTGGCTTGGTGGGTGGGAGAGATGGAGGTATGTGTGGTATACGGTCTTAATTAATCTATCAAGCTCATCTGGTTATATAAGACAGTCTCAAAGATTGTGGATTTTGGCGAGATCCAGTATCTAAGCATAGTGGTATGGATCAGGCTTAGGAAAGGTAATGGGAGACTGAATTTTAAGTCTCTATTTTCCAGGGAAGGATTTGGCACTAACCAAAGCAGAATCTTCTCTTTCCAGATAGAAATGCGTAGGCTAGGTGGTGTTGAAGTCCTCAGTGAAATTGCTTTCAGTGACCTGAAAAAGGGTCAGCGAGTACTGGGAGGGTCAGTAAGATGAGTTTAAGAACAAGCTGAGAAAATATGACACCACAGGAAAGCTCTGGGAAAGAGTAGTCACCAGCAGAAAACTCTGGCACCCAATACCCACCAGTGAACATCCAACTTGGAAGTAAGCAGTGCCCTTCTGTGACAAGCTCAAAGCAAGCAAGTGGGCTGGCTGGGACAGAGAAGTTCAAGGGTGCAGAGCAGAGAAACAAGGTAGAGTTCTACCTGAGCAGCAGTGCACATAACTGCAAGATCATCTGTCCCACAATCCCAGGCCTGCCCTCCACCCACAGCCCAACCTGCCTGAAAAACTGGGCTAGAAGTGAGTGACTTGGTGACTTGGTGTCTGCATCATCCTCTAGGCCATATGATATTTATCTATACACTAGAAATACTCCATGCCCTACCTAGCTCACAGGGTCTTTTTTAAAGCAATGTAAAAATGCCTTTAAGTTGTCAAAATGTACTCTGAATGTTGGAAGTATGAGTATCCTCATGTCAGAACCTAATTAATCTTAGCTGTCATGTTCCCTTTCAGGCCAAGATACACTGAAATCTAAAGCCAAAAAGATCAGAGTGTTTGGTTTTATAAGTCTTCCTCAACAATATTCTCACGACACCTTAGCTATTATTGTTTTATAAAATATTGTAAAAACGTTAGAAAAAATTATAAAAAGTTGCAAAATAAAAGTTTTCCTAGTTCAAAATAGAAAACTACTCCACATCTGAAATTCGCTGCATTCCTATTCAACTTGGCTTTTGTTGTCTGGGACAAATGTAATTGTCCAGAGAGTTCATTTTATTAAACAGCAAAGACTCTGACCCCATATTCCCTGTCCTGTGCCCCTCTAAGCTTTGGTTTCCAAGAAGGAGGTGGTCTGAAAGATGTCTGCCATGTGCTGCACTCTGAGTATGCTATACACTCAGTATTTCTTGAGTACCTCCTCTGCTGCTATTAAAGCTGTGTGGGACTGGGAAGTGGAAGCTGTAGGATTTTGTCTCTTTGTCAAGCATCTTAGAATAGTTGAAGAAGTGAGATACAATACAAGTGTATGAATACATAAATAAAACTCTACGACCACCTAACCTATACATTTGTATCTGGAGAGAAAAGATTCTGCTTCATTTAGTGCCCAGTCCTTCCCTTTTTATCTGGTTTTATATTATTTTGTTTTGTTTGAGTTAATTGTCTGTGAATGTATGAACAACCATTTCAAAGAAGGCAAGAGACACTAGGGTAGCCATTGTTAATCTCCTGTTGATATGTTTTGAAGACCTGTATTGCTTGCAATGTTCTGTTCTGAAATGCTATGTTGTGTTTGACTCTATTCTGTTTTGTTTTGTTTTGTTTTGTTTTGTTTTGTTCTATTCTCTTTAAAAAAAAATAGAGACTCAATTCAGTCTCCCAGGACCTTTCCTAAACCTGATCTATACCACCATGCTTAGCTACTGGATCTCACCAAAATCTCCAAATTTTGGGACTGTCATATATAACTACTCATCTCTTGTTTCTATCAAGCATCTGATTCCTTTGCATATCATTGCACACATTTCCAAAAGTAACCTATGACATGGGAGGGACTGAAGGTAAGGGGGTGGGTTTGTGCATGCACTTTATAGAAGGTGACAATATGGGCTCCCAAGATGAGTTGTGTGCTAAGCTGGAAGAAAGAACCTGGGTCCTTTTTTCTCCAGGTGCAAGCCAATGGTGTCGCACAGTGGAATGTGCATGGCCTGTGAAGACACACAGGTCTGTGTTGCGGAATTTTTCCACCTGGGGGACTTTAGGTGGGATGATACCTAACTTTACAGTTTTGAAGATGAAACAATGGGATCAGGTGGAGGGGTTGTAATGAGTTTAAAAACAGGAGGTGCATGTGAAGTGTACACACAGGGAATGGAGTTAACAGGTACCTAGCTCCTTCGGCAGCCTTGTCACATGAGGCTAAAGCTCGCTGGTGACAAGAGGCGCTGGCATGTTCTGGCATGCTCTGGAATGTTCTCCTTTGTCAGATGTACGTCTTAGACCTCCTCTAGTCCAGTTGTAAGTATGTTACTGTTGCCTTCAACAATCCCAGGCTTCTAAGAAAGTACTCAACTGAGATGACAGTAACATAGCCTATCTGCGAGTGGCAAGAGAAGAGTGAGTACAGAGTCCAACTCTTTGAAAGGAGAGTTGGAGAACATACCTTCTGGTGGAGCCTGGAGAACATACCTTCTTTGATACCTGAAATAGCCTTGACCCCATTGTCCCACATTTGTTTCCCCATGGTACAGAGGAAATGGTGAGGCAAGGGTGAGGGAAATATTTACTCTCCTCTTATCATTCTAGCAAACAGAGGCTTAGTGAGGGCACATTTATATTAAACTCCTACCTCCTTGCTGTTCAATCCACCAGTCTGTATTTAGTGAGTACACACTGTATTAAATCTCTGCGGAGATTATCATGTCTACCAAGGAGGGTAAAGAGAGTTTAGCATAGTGAGGAACACTGAAAATAAATCTTTGCTGTATTATTTGCTAAAAATATAATTTGGGACAAGCTACTTAACCTGAATGAGACTTAGTGTTTTAAACTACAAAATGAGAATAATAATGTCTACCTTTCAAGATTAATATGAATACTACAATAAAAACTTGTATGTCTAGAATGTATTAGGAGCTGAGTAGATGATAGTTGTAGTTGCAGTTATTACTATTATTATGTATACAATTAGAGATGAGCTACAGGCTAAACTGTGTAGGTAACTTTAGAGAGAGAAGTTATTAAGAGCTAGAAGAGTTGGATACAGCACACAGTAACTGGTGGGGAAAACTTTGTTCAAAGCTTTGAGATCTGGAGTGGACTTAGATTGACAAAAGGGAATGCAGAATATTTTGTAGAAGCATAACAAACGAAGTCGGAGTAGCAGAGATGCAGAATGCAGGAATGGGCCTGCAGCAGGGCTGAGGTTGGGATACACTAGAGCTTAGTCTGAGGAGGAGAAAGGGATGAATTAGTGAAAGTTTGTGAACATAGCTTGATGTATGGATTGAAGCCACGAGAAACAGGGAGAAGCTGCATATTTTAGATCTAGGAGAAAGATGTTGAAAACAATTTGAAAGCATCATGCAAGGTGAATTGGAGGAAAGAACGCATGGTGTATGGAGATCAGTGAAGGGTCTGGTGTAATAAATTAGGCCTGTGATGATAGAGGCACAGGTGACAGGAAGATGGAGAAGCGTGAGTCTATGTGACTGCTGTAGCACAGCACGGCCACAGGAGGTGTTCATGGCCCCATCTTTTTTCTCTTGGGCTTCTATTACTTTGAATTACCGGACAGAAATTCTGGGCAGCAGTTGGGGAGTGGGGATGGCTGGTTCAGAGTAAGCCAATGTGAGCCTATCAAAGCCTTGAGCAAGGATGCATCACACTGTAGCTAAAAGGGACACTCATTATTTTTAAGAAAACAAAAAATAAAGGAGTGCCTAGAACATATTAAGTATGTTCAAGCACTGAAATCCTGCAGGGAATAAATAACCTGCCTGCCCTTCTAATTACTTTCATGTTGAGGAAATATTCAAAACAAGACAGTGAGATGCATTAGATGGCAATTAGTGAGTTAGAGAAAAGGAAAATGGAGTAAGAGTGAAAAAAGGACTAGAATGGGCCACTCATTATTTTATATGTGATGATCAATGTTTTCATTGGTAATGGGACTTCTAAGTTGATTGCTGAGAGGGAAGAATAGGACAGGGATATTAGGGAAAAGTGTTGCAGACAGAAGGAGAAGGACCCAAGGTTTACATGGTCAAAAGGACTGGAATGTAGGGACCCCAAAGGAAAGGTGGCAGGAGATGTGATCATAGGCATAAGAATAGGATGAAGGGCCTTTGGAAGGATTCTGGCTCTTCCTGTGAGTGAGATAGTCACTTGAGAGAGCTAAGAATTGATGTGATGGTAATCATATTTTAAGAGATTGTTATTTTGATTTTGGGTCCAGCTAAACGACTATATTTGGTTACTAAATCTAGGAGTCTTTTGTTAGGGTTTTTAGGGTCTTCTGTATAGAGTATCATGTCATTGACAAATAATGAAAATTCAACTTCTTTCCTATCCTTATTCCTTTTATTTTTGTTTCTTGTTTAATTGCTTTGACTAAAGTTTCCAGAACTATATTGAATAGGAGTGATGACAGTGGACATCCTTGTCTTGTTCCTGATTTTAGAGTGAAACTTTCAGTTTTTTTGACTATGATGTTGGCTGTTGGTTTGTCATAGATGACTTTTATCACACTGAGATAAAGAACATCTATTCCAATTTTCTGTAGGATTTCTACCATGAATGTGTGTTGGACTTTGTCAAATGTTTTTTCTGCATTTATCGAGATGCTCATTTGGTTTTTGCCCTTGGCTCTGTTAATATGGTGTATTACATTTATTGAATGGTGTATATTGAACCATCCCTACATCCCTGAGATGAATCCTACTTGGTCATGGTGTATAATCTTCTTGAAGATTTGCTGCATTATGCTTTCCAGGATCTTATTGAGGATTTTTGCATCCATGTTCATGATGGAGATCGGCCTGTAGTTCTCTTTTTCAGTTGGGTTCTTCTCTGGTTTCGGTATCATGGAAATACTTGCTTCCAGGAATACCTTCGGGAGTTTTGTTTCCCTTTTAGCTTCATTAAAGAGTTTGATGAATAATGACATTAGATCTTCTCTAACTTTCTTGTAGAGTGCACTGGTGAATTCATCACTACCTGGGCTTTTCTTTGTTGGTAAGTTTTTAATTACATTTTCAATTTTATTGACTGATATTGGGTTATTTAGAATTTTGCATCTTCTTGATTTAACTTTGACAATTCACATGCACCTAGGAATCTGTCCATTTCTTCAGTGTTTTCCATCTTATTAGAATAAAGGTTCTCAAAGTAGATATTGATGATCTTCTGGATTTCCAAAGGATCCATTGTGATTTTACCTTTTTCATTCCTAATTGCTTGAATTTGAGTCAACACTCAAAAATCAATAGTATTCTATTACACAAATAACAAACTCACTGAGAGAGAAATTAGGGAAACCACATCTTTCATAATAGCATCGAACAAAAAAGAAATAGGAATCAATATAACAAAGGAAGTAAAGCATTTCTGTATTGAAAACTAATATATAGTGAAAAAGGAGATTGAGAAAATATCAGAAAATGGAAAGATATCCCTTGCTCTTGGGTAGGAAGAATCAACATAATAAAAATGGCCATACTCGCAAAATTGTTATAAGGATTTAATACAATGGAGTATTTCTCAGCCTTGAAGAAGGGTAAATTTGAGATGTTTATAGCTAAATGGATAGATCTTGAGACCATACGTTTAAGTGAAATAAATTGTAAATATTGCTTTGTCTCTCTGGTATGAGAAACTGAAAGTACAAATAAGAACAAAAATGTATAACAGGCATTGTGAAATAGGAAGAGGTTATTCAAAAGGAAAGGAGATGGGGGAAGAAAGAGAAAAGAAAAATTGAGAAAATGGAAACAAATCTTTGTAAGTATAGAGGGGGAAGAGAAGTTGAAAGGAGGGGACAGGAATGGGAATAAAAAAGAGGAACTAAGATATAGTGCATACAAACCCAAGTTCCCTATGATAAATGTGATCATTATGTATATCTAAATTGTACCAATAAACTTAATTTCAAAAAAGAGATTTCTATATTGGGAACCTATAGTAGGAGAGCATGTGAAATAACATGCCTCATCTATGTGAAAATCAATAAAGTATCAGCATAGTAAACATTATTTTTAAACATTTATAACATATCAGAGTTTACATTTCACACTTAAAACAAGGTCTCTGTTACATAGCAAGTCATTAAGGAGACATTGCTATTCCTGATTACATTTGAGGAAACAGGCTTAGAAGGTGTACAAAATACACATGTTAACACAGCTAGTGAAGGATAAAATGAACCTGTGATTCCAAAGCCTGTAACCTGACCAGTTCCCTACATGTCCTCTGATTTTGCTTTGCCCTCCATATACAAAATCATCTAGATTCTTAGAAACCACAAATTGAATGGTCCCTAATATTAAATCATCAGGTAGGTCTTTCTTCACAGTGCTCCAAGACTGGTTCTTGAGTAGTCAAAGAAGTGCTTACACATGTTAACTAATGATCTAATTCATTTAGAAGGTTGATGTTTAAGCCTGGCCTTGAGGCCAGATTTCTGGACTCTTCAGTCATCAGACCATAGGAAAACTGCCTGTGTGATAGCCAACACCCAGGAATGGCTTGATGTTCCTTTTTGGCAGAGGAATTGTTATTCTTTAATAAAATCAGAAAACTAATCAATGTTGAGTGAGTTTGTTATTACAGACTTTTGAATATACTTGGCAAATGAGAGATTCCTTAAGTAGAAATACTTTTTGTTTTAATTTGGTATTGAACAGATTGGTATTGGCCATTTGGCAATCAGTTCAGTTGGAGAAATTAGCTATTACGGTATAATCACATCTTTTGCATGTTTTAAGAAGCATAGTTGTGAACTTTTAGAGAGAGAGCAATTGAGGGAGGAAAAAGGGAAAAGGAAAAAAAAAACCCCACACAGCAAAATGATCACCGAAAAAAAATGCCCTGAGGCCACGGTGCTAAATCTCAATAAATCCAGTAAAATTGCATTAACCTCTAGCTTTGGGGCTGAATATGCATATAATGTAATTGAACTATTTAAATACCTACAAGTATGTAAACTTGACCTATTCTCAAAGAAACAAATACTTAGGCATGCATGGACTAAAGAGATGATGTTAAAGAGGCACATGGCTCAATTGTTTCCATCTCTCCTTCTCTGTCTCTCTTGTATCTTTATTAGAAAACTGTTCAAATGCAGGAAAGAAATACAATGCACGACTTGAGATCATGCTCATGGATGAAATGGTTCAGAGTCACATGGGTGAATTTCTTGTTGTCTCCCTAGTATAACAAACTAAAGGAGTTAGTGGCATCCAAAATGCACAATACATATTGGGAAAGTCAAAGGGGAGGAATTATCTAAAAAGGGAAAGCAGTGGCCTCTGTTAATCTATTATCATGATTTGAAACTCATATTGTCTTCATTGTTCTGATTAGTTTCACTTTATTCTGTTTTGTTTGATTTTATTATACTTGATGGCATAGACAACTGCTTCAAAGATAACAAAATATGTAATTGCAGCCATTGAGGATTTCCAGTTATCTTGTTTAGAAACCCTGTATTGTTTTCATTGTTTTGTTTTGATTGATTTTACTCTATTCTGTATTGTTTGATTGTAATATGTCTGAAGGTGTAGGCAACTATTCTGAAGATAACAAGAAGCATTATGGTAGCCACTGCTGTTTTACTAGTTTCTTGAAGTTCTGTATTTGTCTCATTGTTTTGTTTTGTTTTACTGGTTTTATTTTGTTCCATTTTGTTTGATTTTATTTATCCCTGATGGTATGGGCAGTTATTTTGAAGATAACAAGAGGCATTATGGTAGCCATTATTGATTGCCTTTTGCCTTGTTTGGAAGTCATGTACCATGTTCATTGTTTTGTTGTGATTGACTCTATTCTGTTTTACTTTCTTTGGTTATATTCTCTTCAAAATAAAAAAAGAAAAGAAATACAATGCATGAAACAGATTCAAAGAGCTATCCAAAAAATTAAAAACTCCATTGAAAGCTGGCAAAACCATTTGAAAGAAACTGAAGATAGACTTTCAGACCTTGAAGACAGGATTGCAGCAAAAAGAAAAGTCTCTTAAAAATAACAAGGAACCAAGAAATAACTATTCAATGGCTGCAAGACAATGCAAAGAAAAATAATTTGAGATTGACAGGCATCAGTGAAAAAGCAGGGGTCAACAAAATTACATAAAAAGACTGTTCACAGAAATAATAGCAGAAAACTTCCCAAGCATGGGAAAAAGGAGCTGACACACAGATAAGTGAGAACTCCAACTAGCCATAACCAAAGTAAATCTACACCCAGACATATAATAATCAACGTTCCAGAAATTCAGCACAAGAACAGAATATTAAAGGCTGTTAGAGAAAAGAAACAGATCACCTATAAAGGAAAAACTGTTGGAATCATGGCAGACTTTTCAACACAAACCATCAAGTCAAGAAGAACTTGGGGTGAAGTGCTTCAAGTCCTGAAAGAAAAAAAACTTCCAACCCAGACTGATGTACCCTGCAAAACTATCTTTCAAAATTAATGGAGAAACAAGATACTTTCATGGTGAACAACAACAGCAGGAATTCATGACCACCAAACCAACCCTACAAAGAGTACTGAAGGATATTCTAGAGATAAAAATGACCATGGTTCCAGGAACAGCAGCACAGGGGGTTTGCCAGGCAGGGCAGGCAATTGAACAGAGGGGAAAAGTGGAGGACCAATGGCAGGAGGATAGCATATTAGAGATGAGCCAGTGCCTGTTGATTGTAACCATTAATGTAAATGGTCTCAACTCTCCAATAAAAAGAGACATGAGTAGAGTGAATTGGGAGAGACAATCCATCAATATGCTGTACACAAAAAACATATTTGACTCAAAAGAAAATTCATGGACTGAAGTTTGGAGGAGACAAGATAATTCTGGGTCCATGTGACAGGGACCCAGAAAATAGCAGGGGTAGTTTGCCCATCAACTGCAGAATGCATAGGAATGATATGGTATTTTTATACAATGGAAAGCTACTCAGCTATAAAGAAGGATAACCTCAAGGCTCTTGTAGGTACATGGATGCAACTTGAGCTTATGCTCATGACTGAAATGGTTTGGATTCACATGGATGAACATCATGTTGTCTCCCTAGTATAAAAAAACGAAGAAGTTAGTGGAATCCAAAAGGTACAATAGATATTGTGAAGGTGAAAGGGGAGGAAATATCTAAAAAGGGAAGGTGGTAGTCATTATTAACTTCCTGTTATCTTGTTTCGAAGTCCTGTATCATTTTCATTGTTTTGTTTGGTTTGGTTTTATTCTGTTTTGTTAGATTCTATTATGTCTACTGGCATGGACAGCTATTTTGAAGATAACATGAGGCATTATGGTAGCCATTGTTGACTTCCTATTATTTTGTTTTGAAGTCCTGTATCACTGTCATTGTTTTGTTTTGATTGGCTTTATTCTGTTTCATTTTGTTTGATTTCATTCTATTTAAAATAAAACTTAAAAAAAAAAAAAGAAAAGAAAACTGTGTTTAGAGTTTTTGCAGTTTCTGCCAGTCACTGGACTTTTAAACTTTAAAGGCAGCATTTTGTTTCTTCTCAAATGAATCCCAAATTTCTTCACAACTTTTCCTGTTTTGTTTGTTTTTAAAGCCTTGCACTTTCCCCTGAACCATTCTTGTGACCCTCAGTTCATTCCACGGTGTGACTCAGTTTCCTTATCTACTAGATGATACTTATAAGCCATTCCTGTCTTATCATTCTGAGTTAAATCTCTTTAAGCCATTATTTTAGATTATCATTAATACATGTGGAGAGAAAAATCACAATTCCACATGTCACACATATTTTATGAGGGGAAAGAACCATGATTGTTGTTCTTTTCTGGTATGTTTATGGCTTTAAATCCATGGCATTTATGTGAATAACTGAAGTTATGAGTCACATGTCCCATCCTGTAAAGAAGCAATACTTTCTTCCCTGAATAATTCCTTCTGTCTTCCTTCTTCCCAGTATAATAAAATGAAAAGAGAAACACACCATCAATGTCATGGTGGGAAATTTCTTAGACCACCTCCGCAAGACTGGAATGAGATTCAAAATAAATATTGCTATGCTGGGATGCAGGATTCCAGTCAGCAATGTGTTCATTCTTCTCTGTCTGGGTAGCACAGCATTTACATTGTCTCAGACAGATGTGTCTGGTGGCCTCCAGAGAAGGGCATGTCACCCTGCTCACAGAGCATTTGGTCAATGGTTCCAGTGTCCTAAGAACTTGTCAGTCGTGAAATTCATTGTGTGCCTTGATCTCCTCTGCCATGATTTTAACCAACGTCCCTTTGCTCATTCTCCACTGGACTTGGAGAACAGATGGCTATTATCTTCTCCAGGGTGGAGCATTCAGAAGCCTATGAATCTTAGCCAAAGTTGGTCAGTTACTTCCTTTCATCCGTCATCACTCTTTATAATACCCCCTATTCCTATCCTGTACCCACACCACATAAATTACCACTGAAATATGAGATAAAATACATAATGGAAATAAAATGTGGAGCCTGTTAAATCTCTTTAAGGTCTGTTGCTGCCTAACATTTGACCTGTGGCAAACAGTCCTTCATGATCATCTTTTCAAATCCAATAAACCTGATTGGCCTTGGAGACAACAGGTAATACACAGTAGAGATCAACAATGTGCCAGGTAGAGGGTAGCAACAATTACGTGTGTGATACTATAATTAAGAGCTTAGGCTAGGGATATAGGTCAGCGGCATGGCTCCTGTCTGGCAAGCGTAAGGTCCTGAGTTTGAATCTTGATTTTAAAATAAAAGAGCTTATGTAAAAACCAGAAATTACTCTATGAAATAAAGCAACCCCTAAGATATTCAGGGTAAATTCCTCTCTAGAAGGGTCTAGGGAACTTTCCTCTTGTGGTTTTATGATCCTAGAAGCCTCTGGAGTCCTAAAATCTCAGCACACAAAGGACAACAGTGGCATAACTCATGTTAAATATATTTGCAAATAGGTAAAGCAAATTATTTATGTTTTTCTTAATTTGGTCTTTTAGGTGTTGATGGGATAAAGAAGTAAGGGCAGGGTAGTATGTTTAGACAGGAAAGAGTATGAAGTTGGTAGAAAGATGGAAAAGATCAGAACTTTGAGGGAAAAGATAAGATATGTGTTTATCAGGGAGAGTATCCACCCTGGAAAAAAAGTTTAGGGAGTAAGACAGGAGCTTATTTATAGTTGGAGAACTGAGCAGCGGAGCTTGAGAAGAGTGAGAGGAGAGAAGGAAAGTAGGAGAGGGACAAGGACTGAGGTTACACGGGGTCATGGATGTGAAATGTGATAGTTCTAGCTAAGGTTTCAAAGCACAGGCTGATCACGAGGAACCACCTCCCTTGGAGGCCTTTTCCCATCCAGCTCACATCCCTTGGAGCCGAATCAAAAGGAGATAAAAGAGTGCTAGAAGCTGTTTTTCAGTTTCCTGGTGGATGTTGCCATCACTTCTATGGCATCTCTGCCATGAGGATGCCGTGACTCTGCTTAAACATCACCATTTTCAGGAGCTCATGAGCTTTCACCCTGCCACTCCATATAAAGATGGTTATAGCCGTTAAAACTCCCTTCACTTCTTCCAAACCTGGGCCAGTTAGAACTTGACCACAATTTTTCCCAAATTTCAGAACCAATGACCTGGTGAGAAAGGATGCTCTGGTCTTCTCAGTGCTCTGGAAGCCAAGGCTGTTGCTGCTCGTATTCTATCTCACAGGGCTCAAATCAAAGTGTAGATCACAGCGTAGGCCCTCCAGATGTATTCTTTGTTGAACTTATCAAGTGTCATTGGTATTTCTTAACTTTTGAAAGAAATCATTATTTTGTGTAGAATTCAGAATTGATAGGTATTTTTGACATTAAGCTGGTATTTTATCTTCTTTGAAATACTTCCTTAATGTTCTTGGTGCAAAAAGAAAAAAAAAAAAGAGAAATACAAGTTTAGACTTTTAGCAAATTTTTGAGATGAATTTATTTTGAAGTTGGAGATAGGTTAAAGGCTTTGATATTTTCAAAGGCAACAGTTTCATAAAAGTAATGGCCAATGCTTTTCACAGTCTAGTGAGGCAGGGAGAAAGAGGAGGAGAGGAGAGGAGCAGAGGGACAGGGAAAGAGAGAGAGAGAGAATCACTTACAAAACTTTGAAATCCTATCCCACCTTGGTACTTGGACTTTGGGCTCTAGAAGCCCTTCCTTACCTTTGGCTGTGGTTCACACCTCCTTCACAGGGCTGAAAAACTTGGTAACCTCACTCTAGGCTGAGGGATGTGAGGGTTTTAATTGCTGAACTGTTGGTGTAAAGGCTGAGAGGGATAGTAAGGTCTCTCTGTGCTCTGGAAGAGGTAGGGAGTGTCACTCAAGGACTATCTTGGGGGCCAAGAAAGGACAGATGCAGTGGTTGGTGAGCAGATTTTTGCTGGAAGTGATATCTGCTAAAGATAGAGGCCAATCTCAGCATAGGCAATTCCGAAGGTCTGAGCAGAACTGCCCTCTTGCTTTAAATTCCCTTTGGACCAAGTCTAATCTAGACAGATGACTAGGATTCTAGATTTCAAAACCATCCAAAGAGATACAGCAAACACTCTAGTAGAATACTTTTTTAATATTTAGAACTGTTTGTTTCTCACCACAAGGTCATTTTTTTTCATGTAATCAAATTTGCTTTTCTTGCATCCATACTGGTTACATCATGGTTGTACCTTTCAGTGAGGAATAAGTTGAAGGATTAGCAAAGAGAATTGATTCTGGTCAGTGCCTCACTCTTGCACACTTATCACAGTGTCCTATATTCACATGAATGCCCCACCTCTCTCCCACTTTCTTACAGTCTTTCACACAAATGTATCTCAAGCCTCCTCTGAGTGTTGACTTTTTTCCTACTATCCACATAGGGAAATTATGAGCCAAAGAGTAGAAGCCCTGAACTGCAAAAGGCATGTTTTGGGGAAGAAGGTCCAGTTCTGTTTAAAAATGAGTGCCTTTCTTCAACAGGTGAGTTCTCTAAGTTGCAAGCTGACATGAGGTCAAAGGAAAGAGGTCAGAGCTAAGAGCAGGTCAGGATTCAAATACTGAAAGACCACCCACAGTGGCCCCCACTTTCCCTGCCTTGCTGCCGAATCAAGGCTGACCTAAGCCTCAGAAAGACAGATTGACTTTGAAGAGTTAAAGAAATAACCCCAGAAATGACTTACCCTATGAAGGATAAGGATAGAATGTTCAATAATATGATAAATAATTATGTGACTATTTAAAAAATCCTCGTGATTTTTCTCAATTCGGATGGCAAATTGTTTGGCTTAATGTCTCCAGTTTTTACTACAATGATTTTGGGCAAGATGTTCTGATGAACCCATTTTCTCTGGGTACAGATGAATTATTTGCTTTGGCCAGTGGAAGCTAGCAAGTAAGGCACAAACATAGTCCTAACGAGCATGTAAATTGCTGTTTGCTTTCTTGTCACTCTTGCTCCCTTGCCATAAAGATGTGCCTGATTTAACCTGCTATAAAATACCAAAGATATGAGGGGAAGAAAGCCAAGTTTTCCCAGCCGAGGCCATACTGGTCCAGTCATTGCCCTTCTGACCTGCAGCTGTTAACTAATCCATAAGTGAGTTCAAGCAAGTTTGGCTAAGCCTGGCTCAGAGTAGCAGAATTGTCAGTCCAACCCCAAAACTTAAGAGAGAGCGAATGTTCATTGCTGCAGACCACTGGGGTTGAGAGTGATTATATAGCAATAAGTAATTGATAGAACTTCTGATGAAATGATATTGAAGAGAAATACTGGAAGAGCAAGCACAAAAACTAGTAAGAGTAATGTCACAGGGTGAGCGTCACTGTAATGTTAGAGAATGCATTTCTCTTTAGCATCCTCCTGCTCCTCCCCACCCCATACAATGTATTTCTGGAAAATCATCTCTGTATGATTTAGTTCTTGGGTTTTTGGATGTGATGATGAGCAGAGATGAGGTATGTACTTGCACTTACTTATGCTGTGGGTTGACCTAAAAGTTGTGTTTGAGAGTTTTAGCATAGCCCATCAGATTTTTTTTTTTTGGTGATACTGAATATTGTTAGATCATTTTGATTTCAGTTTGATCTTTTTAAACTTTTTGATCCAGCATACCTTATATGTCATTTCAGATAAGTCAGCAGGTATTTGACATTTTTTATAATCATACATAGGGATGAAAGCCAGGACAGTCAGTAACAGGCTTTTGTAAAGACATAAGTAGGTTGGGAAATAGGATGGTTGGGGAAAAGTGGAAAATGAATAAGGAATGATAACAAAGAAAAGTTTATATTTCTGCGATAGAGAGAAACAAATACTTTTCTAGTAGTCTCTAAACTGAATATATTTATTGACTGGCTAAAAAGCGTTCACAGATTACAGCATTAGCTGGATGGTAACACGGAGCTGTTCCAATATCCTTCTAATGTGGGACACGTCTTTATCAATGCCCCGGAAACATGGATGAGATACACTTCTCAGATTTATACTCCTCCTAGTATATCCAGAGTCCAGAGCTGGTGTTGAATGAGAAAAGCTACCATAATTCTTTGCTGCTGACACCCCTCAAATGATCTGTTCTCTACTTCTGTAAATCAGGACTGCCCAAGTGATTTGCGTTCTCCACTGGGGCATTAGCAAATGTAACATAAGAGGAGACTTAGAATGAACCTCCTTCTTGGAACTTGTCCTCTTGCGGATTTTGGGCTGTGAGACCACCATTAAGCCTGAGGTATTCTGCTGGAAAGGAAGAGACAAGCAGCAAGATCTTACTCATTATTTTGATTAAATGTCATCTAAGCTCCAGAAGTAGACTTACCTTGTTGGACAATAGCAGACTAAATGCTGAGAGCTTAAATTCAGAGAACATATATCCTCAAAATAAATGGAGATAATCTTTCATAAACATAGCTTCCTAAAACTGATGAAAAAAGAAATGGAATTTTTTTCTGTTTTCGATTTTTATTATTTTATTAGTACACGCCTGTAGTATGTAATGATCACATTCCTTGCAGAGCGTTGGCACATGTACACAGCACATTTTAATTATTTTTTATCCCCTTTTTGTCCTCTCCCTCTTTATTCCTTCATCTCATGGTCTCCTTCCCTTTTGCAAAAGTTCTACCTCTCTATTTCCTATTATTGATCTTTTATTTTGCTCTTTATTTGTATTTTGGGTTTCTCACATGAGAGAAATCATGCAATATATAAGCTTGTGTCTCTTATTTCACTCAACATTGCATTCTCAAGGTACATCGATTTTCTTTTAAATGTCTCAATTTTATCTTTCTTTGTTGCAGAGTAGTACTCCATTCAATATATGTGCCACATTTTACTTATTCATTCATGTAATGATGGATATATATATCTTAGAAATATGCAAGCTACTAAACTAATTCAATAAGAAATATTAAACTCAAATGGATTTATAACAAAAGATAGAATAAGGAATAAAAAAAACTTTCCACAGAGAAAAACCCAGGACCAAGTTTCTTCAGTGGTGAATTCTGCCAAATGTTTAAAAAATTAAAATGAATATATCAAACTGGGGATATAGCTCAGTGGCACAGCCTGGCAAACATGAAGTCCTGAGTTTGATTACTGGTACCAAATAAATAAATAAACAAAAATAAAAATAAAAAATGAACATGTCACAAACTCTTCCAAAAAGTAGAAGATATAACATTCTCCGATATATTCTATGACACCAATGTTACATTGGTAGCATTACATTTGAAACCAAAGACCTATCAAGGAGGAAACATACAGATCTTTACAAATATATAAAACATGCTTTAAAAAGTAGAAAAATGAATTCAGAAATGAAAAAGAATTACACACCATGTCCAAATAAGATTTATCCCAAGCATGCAAAATTGATTCAACATACAAAAATCAACATAATGTACAATACCAACAGAATAAAGGAAAAAAATTACACATAATTTTAAAAGATGAAGAAAATCATGTGACAAAATGTAACACTTTTTTATGACAAAAACACTTGAGCTAATCATGTATAAAAATGCAAAGCTAGCAACACACTTAATAATGGAAGAATAAAAGATTTCTTCCTGAGATTTGGAATAGCAGAAGTATGTCTACACACAAATGTGATATCTCTACACAATATGTACATTTAAAGGAACAACAACATTTAAAGGAATTAAACAACATTTAAAGGAATTAAAAAACATTTAAAGGAATTAAACATTTAAAGGAATTAAAAACAAATAAATGGAAAGAGATTTGAAATGTAAAATTTAATATTAAGATGGAAATATAATCCAAATTGACCTGTAAATTTAATGCAATTTCTATCAAAATCACAGATGCCTCTTTTACAGAAATTAACAAGATTATACTAAAGTTCACATGAAAATATGAGATCTAGAAAAGTCAAATCTTAAAAAAGGAAAAAGTTGGAAGATACACTGCCCTATTTCAAGCATTCAGTGCCAAGTTATAGTAATTAAGACTATTTTACTGGGAAAAAATAGACAGTTATATTGACCATGAAGTAAAATTGGAAATTCAAAAATAAAGTAATAAATTTATAGTCACTTGATTTTAAACAGACTTGACAAAACAATGCAGTAGGGGCAAAAGTAGTCTTTTCAACAAATAATACTGGCACAATGCAATATCTACATGCAAAAGACTAAAGCTGAATATTTTCCTCATAGCACATAAATACTAACTCAAAATGGAACAACATTTAAATGTAAGAGCTAAAATTAAAAGTCTTAAAAATACTGGAGATCTTCAGAACGTTAATTTAAACAATAATTTCAAATATTTGATAATAAAAATACAAGCAAAATTAAAACAGGTAAATTTAAAACTTTTGTGCTTCAGAGTACAATATTAAGAAAGTTAAAGTACAGCTCAAATATTGGGAGAAAATTTTGCAAATCATGTATCTGCTAAGGTTTATATATGTGTGTGATATGTGTATGTATACACACAAACATTAATAAAAATAAACAATATATATAGACAAACATATACACCTATATATATTCATGTTATACATAGACTATATAAAGATCTTTTAGGACAATTCAACAATTAAAAGACAACCCAATTGAAAAGAATAAAATATTTGAATAGACATTTCTTTAAAAAAGGTAAATGAATGGCCTATAAACACATCACAGGATATCTATCATTAGGGAAATGCAAATCTAAATAACATCAAGATATCACCTCATAGCCTATAGGTTGGCTCTTGGAAGAAAGATTACAACAGCAAGTGTTGGGAGAAATTGGAGTCTGTGGCAGTTTATAACTAGATAGCACCTTCTAAAGCCTCACATGCTCAGAGACAAAAAAGCTCATAGAAATGAAGATAGTAAAGAACAGACTCAGGAGGTTTCAGTTGGGAAGAAACACTCTATTGGCAATTAAATTGTACTCTAGGGGAAAATCTGTCTCTATTTTGCTCATGTCCTGAGACTTTAAGGAGACTGAGATTAAGGGCAGCAGAATAATTAATCTGACAGAAGAAATCTAAAAGCAGTCCAATGTCCAGGCTGTAGCACGGATACTGTTTGCTGCTTTTACTCAGCTCTATGCTGAAGATCAAGAGCAAAAGACACAGGTAAATGATTTTAAAAGTTTTGGGTTTGACCAGAATGGAAACTCTCATACAGTTGGGGCCTCCAAAGTTGGAGAAGGGGAGAGCTTGGTTATTGCCAAGATTAAAAAGATAAATACTTTGGATTAGGACAATAGGAAAAGTTGCTTGAGGTCATGTTAGAAATCTGTACAACTTCACCCTTAGAAGGCTTGAAATTGCAAAAGTGACTTTGCTTTGAGCAGAGACCTCCAGGGCAGCAAACTTGAGAATGCTTCCTAGGGAAATTGTTACCTGGGATTCAGTTCAAAGTGCTCAGTCATCCAGGCACTCAGAAACTTCTACAGCTATAACATAAATGAGAATGGAAACTTTTCAATCTGGTGGCAGACCTTGGTATTGTCCAAGTGGTGCTGGTTTTATAGGCATGAAGAATGCAAGAAGTGTAGGGTCAGGAAGACTTCTACCAAGATTTCAGATGAAAGCGTGGAAGGTCAAGCAGTGTATTCCGTAGAGAGAAGCACATGAAGCTGTGATAGTGAATCCAAAAGTGCAGTGAAGACCCCAGGAAATTGGACAAGTCAGGAATGTGGAGTGCCTGAGCAAAACCACAAGGAGTGAGTAAAACCAGCCCAAGAGAGAAGTTGTTAGAACTACAGCCACTAGCAATATCATAAGGGTGGAGCCACACAAGCCCTTTGGAGTTCACCTGACATCTCCACAACTTGCTCTGGGACATGGAGTAATGAAATTTAATGTTTGACTTATGGGTTTCTGTCTAGTTTTAGTCGCATTGATTTCTATCCCCCTGCTTCTTCCTTTTCGTATCCTGTTCCATTATGTGTTGGAAGTGTTTAATTTTCTTTTGAGTTTTACAGTTAAGAGTTTGTTTTAAGTCTCAGAGCAGACTTTGCACTTGGACTTTTCAACAATGCTGGAACTGTTAAAATTTTGACAATTCTCAGGGATGACCTAAATATATTTTACACAAAGAGATTCACATGAGTCTTTCTGGGGCCTGAGGTGGAATGTTTTATATCTGGATGCCCCCTACACCAAAACTTCATGTGCTCAGAGGTGGGACTGTTGGAAGGTGATTGGGTTATGGGGGAGTTATAGATAGAAGTGATGTTAGGAGGTGGGGCCTTGTTAGAAGAGGCAGATCAGTGGCTGTGTGACTTGGAAAGGTATATCTCCATCCCCATGCCTCCTTTTACCATGTCTTCTTTCTGGAGAGCAGCCCTCCTCCACCATGTCTCTCTGACATGCCATCCTGTCTTCCAGCCAGCCAACTGTGGACTGAAACCTCTAAAAAACACGAGCCAAAAATAAACCTCCTTTAAGTTGTGGGTGTTGGATATTATGTCCCAGTGACAAGAAAGTGACCAAGATAAATCCTCATGTATTACTGATGGAAGTGCAAAATGGTACAGCTGCTTTGAAAAATAATTTGGCAGCTTCTCAAAATGTTAAATGGAAAATTATCATACTATCCAGTAATTCCACTTTTAGTTGCAAACCAAGAGAATCGACAACATATGTTCACATAAAACAATTACATAAATGTTTATAGCAGCATTTTTCAGAATAGCCAAAAAGTGCAAATAACTCAAATATCAAAACAAGCGACTAATGGATAAATAAAATGTGATGCGATGTATCCATTCAATAGAATATTATATGACAATTAAAAGGAAGAAGGGCTGATACATGCTATAGCATGGGTGAACTCTGAAAATGCCATTATTAGTACAAGAACCCAGACACAAAAGACTATATATTGTATGATTCCAATTGTATAAAATGTCCAGGAAAGGAAAATACAAAGAGGTGGAAGGTAGTTTTGGTAGTTTCCAAAGACTGGGGATAGAAGAGAATAGGAAATTGCTTGTGATGACTATGCAGCTCCTGTAGGTGAAGAAAATATTCTAGAATTAGATAGTGATGAGTATTGTACAACCTTTTGATTAGAGTAAAAACTACTTAATTCTTTAATTTGGAACTGCCAAATTTCTTTCCAAAGTAGCTATAGTAGCAATATACCAGGGCTCCAATTTCTCCCAGCACTTGCTATTGTCGTGTGTGTGTGTGTGTGTGTGTGTGTTTAAGATCCAATTAATTGAGTGTGAAGTGAAATCTCATCATGATTTGCATTTGCATTTTCCTAATGACCTAAAGTGTATATTTTATCATATGTGTGAAATAACTAAAAATGTACGTATTTGTACATTGGTCTCTGCCCTAGGTTCCTGGCACAGAGCTCTTAAAATTCTTATAATTTCCTTAGTGACAGCTTCCTTTGGAGGATTTGCTGTTCTAATGAAGAGACACTCAGTGAACTCCTGGAGACATTCAGGATGTAGACTTCCTCTAACAAAACCGTGATTTAAAATTTAGAATTTTTATCCTCACACATCCATCTTTCAGAGTTAGAAGAGGGCCAAGGATTGAATTAATAACCTAACATCCATTCTCATGAAACCTCCATGGAAGACCTATAAGGACAGTTTGCAGAACTTCTGAGTTGGTGAACATACTCATGTTAATGCTCATGCCACTCAGGGGGTGGCATATCCTAGCTCCACAGAACAGAAGCTTTTGTGCTTTATATCCTTCCAGACCTCACACTGAGTATCTCTTTGCTTGTATTCTTTATGATAAACAGGTCAATACAAATGCTTTCCTGAGTGTTGTTAGCTATTATAGCTAATTATTGAACCCAAAGAGAAGGCCATAGGAAGCCCCTTGTATAAAAGAGTCAGAATGTGGGTAACCTGATGTGATGGTTAAGCTTGGTTGCCTTGGGAGTTCCCT
>RJWT010014538.1:0-21002 GCA_004365215.1 Cuniculus paca | reverse complement strand
AAAAAAGAAACACAAAATACATGAAGCTTTTAATATTAGAGTCAACAAATGAAAAAGCATACTGCAATAAATATAACAGGAAAATTATAAAAATTGTATAACTTCTTCACTGAATGTTTACAAATAGGCAATTTATAGAGAACTGCTATTGTACTTGTAACTTTTCATATTTCCTCAATAGTAATTAAAAAGCCTAAAGCGAAATAAATTCTTCACACCAAATGCCTAAATGCATACATTGCACGATCACTTTATGTATCAATACGTAAAGTTTTTAATGTAAGTGAGCTTGTTTCTTGCTCATTAGTCTGTCTAATCTAGGCTGGATGGATGACAATGCTACTCTCAGAAGATAATGTATATTCAAACTACTTCTGTGTTTTGTCTTAATAACACTTAAGGTAGAGAACCCAATCTCACACAGGTATGTTGAAGGGAATAAAAGAAGAGATGTTAAAGCAATCTAATCAAGCTCACGACACTCGTTTTTAACTTTTATCCAAAAGGAAGCAAGGGATGCGGTATTTTCAAATTTTATTTTCAACCTTTCTTCAGAAGCTAGCTCCAGCAATTTACCCTGGAGGGTTACAGTTAAATTCAAATTATCTTTTGATGAGAGAAATGGGTTTTGGATCCATGAATTTCCTATATGTGGATTTTCTTTTGATGGAAAATAAAATTCAAGACACTCTAACAAATTCGTGAGATGTTCATTGCCAACTTCCCACAGATGTGCAGTATTGAGATTATCAGCTTCACTAATGACTGTTAAATTGTGGAACATGTCACAACAATCTTCAGAAACTCTGTCTTCCCTACTTTCTAACTTTTGTTTTTGTCCTTCAATCTTATCTGCCATTGAAAAACATGTTGCATTTTTTTCCTTCCCCAGAAGCATTAAGGTCATTAAAAATACTAAAGATATCAGATAAGTAAGCAAGTCTGGATATCCAATTCACGTCTTTAAAAAGTTGAGACCAAACAGGTTTTCTGCCTTGCAAAAACGCTAGAAGATCATTTCGAATTTCAAACACTCTTGATAGAACTTTCCGCCAAGACAACCACCATATCGCAGCAAGGAGCAGCCATTGCTTATGACCAGCCTCCATATTATCACATAACAAAGCGAGCAATCTTGAATTTGATGCATTAGATTTTATATAATTTACAATTTTTACTATGTCAGTAAACACACTGTGTAGTTCAGCTGATATTTTCTTCATAGCAAGACTGTTGTGATGGACGAAGCAATGCGCTATTTTACATTCTGGGGCAAGTTCCTTAATCTGCGTGACCACTTTGGAATGTTTTCCTGTAGTGGAAGCTGCAACATCAGAACATACTCCTAGGGCTGGGGATCTAGCTCAGTGGCCTAAGTGCTGCCTGGTAAGTGGGAGGTCATTAGTTCAATCCTCGGTGCTGAAAAAAAAAAAAAGACAGAACACACTCCTACACAAAACTTAAATTCCAAGCCACATCTGTCAACAACATAATTTCTCACAGCTTCATTCAGTTCTGAACGAGGCGTGTTCGTAGGCAAAGAGGTTGAAAAAAAGAATTCTTCCTTCCTGTCATCATCGTGTTCAAACCTCGCGTAGACTAAAAGACCGATCACGTTAGCAGCATCTCGCACTCGTCGAATTGCAATGAGCAGTGCTTCGCCAGCTTTGTCTGCTCTGTGAATTGCTCCTCTGTGTCTTTAGCCAGCTCTTGAATGCGGCGAGCAGTGGTGTCACTGGAAAGTGGTACTTGCGCTACTTTCTTTGCTGCAGATTCACCCAACGTTTCCAAGCAAACTGCTTAGATGCAGCCTTTCACAAGTGACTCGGCGACTGTGTGTGGAGTTTTAGACTTGGCAACTGGGAGTGCTACCGTAGGAAGCCCTTGGAGCACTGATGGTTATATGGGGAGCACCGAGCACCTGCCTTGGTTGACATTTGAATTCACCACTCTTTCTCTCCGAGAATTCTTTTGGTGGTGAGCTCACTTCTTTATGTTTTGAAGGTTTCATTGTTCCATTAGCCAATACATCTCCACAAATGATACACAGCGGCTTGAGCACTTCACCATCAAGAATAGCCACAAAACCAAGCTCAATACACGAAGGATCATATTTCCAAGTAAAACCTGTAGGAACTCTCTTGGCTTTCCCTTCTCCAAGATGACTTCTATTGTTATCATTTCTTTTATTATTACTGCTATATTCCAAGAAAGCGCATCTTTTCTTGACAAGAAAGTCCAGTGAAGCTTGTTTTGCCGTCTTCAAATTAGGATTAAAAATAATAATATAAACTTAACTTGAAAAAAATAAATTTAACTTGCCTACCTTTATTAATGTTAAAGCAATAAATTCAAAACTGATGTGATTAAAAATAAAAGATGATTTTAAACCAAGTTATAAAAATAAATACATGCTTACATTTTTTAGTTTGCTACACAGTGGTACCAACTTAGCTCACAAGCAGAAGCATTTGGTAAAATTTCGTGTCTGTTTGTGAACTCGGCACCAGGTGATGAACAGAATCATGGCCATTTCTCCAGCACATGCATGAAATGTGGCTGTCTTTTCTAGAATTGTGCAGTGAATTCTGGTACCACTGCACAGGTGATGAACTAAATGTAAAATAGCACACACTACAATGTGATCTTAATTGTGTTTGACTAGCAAAACCTCCACTATGAGGTCAGCAACACCTAAACTGGTCTACACTCAGTAAGACAAACCCATTAATTATGTGCTTGGACACTGAAGCAATGTCAAGTTGTAGTAAATATTTCTATACTTTTTTCTATACCTTCAGCATTTATACTTTTTTTTTTTTGTCTTCTTGAGACAGGGTTCACTATGCAGTTCAGGCGGGCCTTGAACTCACTTTGTAGCCCTCGCTGGCCTTGAACTCAAAGTGATCCTCTTGCCTCAACCTCCTGAGAGCTGGGATTATAGGCGTGTGTCACCACACCTGGCCAGCTTTTATATGTTTTTCATGGACTGGTAAAAATAATTTGCAAACCATCACATCAATAGTTTGCAGATAACACTTTGAATATCAATAGCATTAATCAAGTGTAACTTTCATATTCAAAGCATCAGCTCTACCTCAGAAAGCCTGATTTAAAACTGTGTAGGTCTTATCTCATGTTCTCAATTCAAATCTCACAACTAGACTCTGCCCATCCAAACCCCTATCTTTTGACCAAATTTATTGCCCCTCACCCCTCCTAAGTATTTCTTTACTTGAAATGTCCTTTCCTGTCCAGCCCAACTCATATAATTGAAACAAAATAACCTTAAATTCATGTGACCAAATTCATTCTTCTGTAGAAAGCTATTATCGTGCACACTATCTGATGCTCTTGACACTAGATTTCTCATTCCCTGCAAGAAATGTCTAACAAGAGACACTGTTCATCTCCTCCAAACAATAAGCAAGGTAGCATTGAAGGTTTTAACTTCAAACTTGATGAAAAGGGAGGAATCATGCTTTTCTTTAGGGAAAATACACCGATGGTAGCCAAAATGTGCTTGTTTTGGTTTTTCTTGTCTTTCTGAGACAGGGTTTCGCTACACAGCTCAGGCTGGCCTTGAATTCACTTTGTAGCACAGGCTGGCCTCGAACTCATGGTGATTCTCCTGCCGCCACCTTTGAGTGCTAGGATTACAGATGTGCGCCAGCACACCGGCCAAAACATACTTGCAAATAATTTGTCAAATTCTTATCCATTAACATCACAGCAAATAAAGCCTTTTCCATTTTCATCAGAGGAGATACTCAAACTCTTACCCAGTCTCCTACTGTGTCTGGTGAAAATGGTGTCTCTGACGGCTTTAGTGTTTCCTTTTCAGTGCACCGGTCTCATAACGCAGACCCCCAGTTAGTTACCTGGTGACCACAGCCTGTAGCCTCCTGGTGAGAAGACGCCCCATGGAGGGCATGGGCATTTCTAAGGCACAATACACAACTACCAGCACGAACTTTTTCATGAACAACACAAGATAAAAATCTTAGCCTGCTTTCAGGAGGGGGATTGTCAGCCACTTTAGTGGTAGCAGAAAGAGTTTCTTTAATACTACTACGATCTGTTCCAGTCTCAAAGTTTTCTTCATATTCAGCTTCTGGAGTGTTTTCTAGCTCTCTGTTGACCTGGTCTCTGTGCAGTCTGGCAATGAGCTCTTCAGTTAACTGAGAGTGGGCGAGGTCTAGCTTAGCTTCGGAGCTAAATGCATCTTCACACACAGTCTGGTGCATGCCTCTGGGATAGGGCTGGTTTTGGATCATCTGAATGAACTACAAAAATTTGGCCCAGTGTGGTGAGTTGCTCATTTGCATCTTCTTCTGGATTTCCTCAGTTTCTTCTGCAGAACTTTTGGCTGTGGCAAGCCTGAGGTGGTGTCCCATGGACCATTTTTAATTCTGGCCAAATATTACCGAGTTCTCTGACAATGTCTTGAAAATTCTCTCCCACTATTGGATTGTAAAACACTGGGAGCAGTTGAATGTGGTGGTGCACACCTATAATCCCAGCACTCAGGAGGCTGAGACAGGAGGATCATTGCGAGTTCAAGACCAGCCTGGGCTACAAAGTGAGCCCAAGGCCAGCCTGAACTGCACAGTGAGACCCTGTCTCAAAAAGAAAAAAAAAAAGACACTGGGAGCTCCAATAACTGCAAAAATATCGAAAAGAGCACGCACAACTTCCTTAGGCCCCTTAGATTTTAGTGACTTCAGAAAATTTAATTTCGTATGCAGGTCTTGATAATGCATAATAAATTTATACTCCCCATCAGGATTCAATTGCATGTCTATGAGATCTACCTGGCACCTGGAATTAGTTTCCTTAACTGGCTGTGATGTTAGAACTCTCTTGAGTTTTGAGTTTTTCTGCTGGCATGATTTACAGAGTGTCAGATACAGCATGATACCTTCTTTTGTGATATTCTTGTATTTAGCTTGTAATTCTTTTTCCATGAGAGTACGTCCAGCATGTCCAATGCTGAGATGTGTATCATGCAGAATGTCAAATAAGTCTTCACTGTGTAAATAATATCGTACTTATGTTTCTCCATTCATAGCCTCAATCAGCTTCTCGTTTCTTTGTACAAGGATTGCATCAAATCTAGCCAAGCAACAGTAGGTAGTGGACTCCTTTTTTGCCTTAGCTTTAGCCTCTTTTACTTCTTTTATCAATTGACAGCACTTTGCTTTAGAAAATATTTTAGTATTCTTACTTTTGTTTTCCAGTTACATGCTAAGCTTTTGAAGAACTTGTCTCTCATATTTTCTGGCTCAACTTCTGTTTCATTAGTATCCAAGGAACTAAGATTATCATCACTCATATTTTGAGACATCATGGAAAGCCACAAAAATGACCCTAAAATATAAAGGAAAAAAGCAATTAGAAAGTTTGGAAAGCGTGTGTGTTTGTGTGTGTGTATATTTATGTGTGTGTCTTTGTGAGTGTGCATGTGCATTTCCTAAGCAGCCAATAGAGTATGGGATGAAAACAGGGGCTACAGACAGACAAAAGGGAAAAGTGATTTTGGTTAGGGAGCCAATCTTGGTAGAATGAAAGGAGGGTGAAAACTCCAGCCAGGAATTAAAAAGTTCTGATACAGTAAAAGAGTAGACAGCTTGAATATGGCTTTCCATAAAAGTTTCAAGATTAGTCTTAAGGAAAGCACTATTTCATGTAAAGCAGGATGCAAATTAATGTTTGCATTTGCTTACTACATAAGAACATTATTTTGGGTAAAGAACCTTCAGGAATACAGTAATGGATTTTTTTTTAAACTATAGACTACAACTACATTTTCTATTCTACTCACTCAGGTTGTTTAGTATATAGTATCAATATTTTAGGCTCGAGTTTCTACACAATAAGTTTATATCTTCTCTATTTTGGGCCTGTAAAACTACAAACCCAAAAATCTCTGATTTAGTAAAGCATATTAAAAGAAATGCTTAGAATATTCAAAATAACACAAACACTTAAAATATCCTCACCATTGTCTTGACTAATACCTCAAACTTGGCTTACTAAGTCTGAAGAACACTATTTTGAAAACAATAAAAAAAGAACAATTTAGAATTCATTTATTACATCCAGACAGTAATAACTGTCTCTCGGGTCAACACTGTATAAACATAAATACCAATACACATACCAAATATTAAACTAGCTAATTTAAATCATTCTTAAATGTTCCTAATTACCCAAACTATTTTAAATCAATATATTAGTGTGTTTTGGCCTCATCTAATCTCAATTGCTCCAAAAGACTTCCTGTATCATGAAACTTAAGCTTACAGTGAGTTCAAGAAAAACAAACTATTTGTAACTCAGATTAGCACTCCAGCACTTTCTTCTTTAACTGCTGCATAGGTAGATCTAAGACTGCAAGTTTCTAAAGAAACAGAGCTCACTTAGTTCTCTGGTACCTTTCCACATTTATGTAACATATCTTTGCATTCTGATCCTACATTCAAATGTGCTTCATAAAAATTGGTTGACTGTAATGAAATGAGAATACTCATGGTAAGTGCTAATCAGAATACGACTGGAAGTACCATCACAGTATTTCTTTCCGTGCCGATCCATTTTGTGTTATGATATGGAACTATGTTCAGGAAAGAAAGGTAAACAAGAACTAATTCGGGGAGGAAATACAGGTCAACATAAATCAGGAGGATGTGAACTCAAGAATTTAGTAGAAGAAATATTAATGAAGAGTCAGCCATGCTGGGACCAGGAGGAGCCGATAAAGGATCCAACTAGCCAGCCTTCCTGGTAAGCCGTGCAGATTGTGCAGGACCCAGGAAGACAAGGAAAAGCCAGAAACTCCCGAGAGTCAGCCATGCTGGGACTGGGAGGAGTCAATCAAGGATCCAACTAGCCAGCCTTTCTGATAAGCTGCACAGGCCATGTGGGACCCAGGAAGAGAAAAAAGTCAGTGTCTACTGTAACCCTACCAGCATGCAGACTGAAAATCACCAAACCCTCTCACCCCATAAGCCACCAGCTGGTCTGGAGGTCAACCTGAGCTAATAGCAATTGAGGTACAAAAAGCACCTGAAGGATTGTATTGTTAGGTTGAATTTACAGGCATGGGGTTCACAGTCTGAGCATGTATAGGAAGGATAACAGTATGCAATATGGTAAATATGGAGGTTTTGTTTTTTTTTTCTTTTTTCTTTCTGTCTTGTTTTTAAAGTCTAATAATGTTCTCACTGTTTTGTTTTATTCTTATTAATTTTTTTTCTTTATTCTATTTTGATTGGTTTTATTCTATTTTGTTTTGGTCTGATTTTGCTATAACTGATGGAATGGAAAACTACTGTGAAGATAACAAGATACACTATAGTAGCCATTGTTGTTTTCCCATTACCCTGCTTTGATATTCTGTACCAATTTCACTGCTGTGTTTTGACTGGATTTATTGATTTGTTTTGTTGGGTTTTACTATCTTTAAAATAAAAAATTTAAAAAAAAGAAATATTAGTGAGTCAGATGAACAGGAATACAGACTTGCTAGGACTGTAGGAAAAAGACACTTTCTCCATCATGTTTCAGTCTTTAATGAAAAGACAACTCTTCAGAACCAGGCCAGCCTGCATGCCTGCCTCTACACCACACCCTTCACAGATCTTAGAACGTGAACAGACTTAGACTTCAGAAATCACTTTATTCAGTAGCATTTCTAATCAGTATTTCCAAGTCTTAACCATCGTGTGACAAAAGTGGGAGCCAGGCTCCCATAGTCAACTACTCCACTGAGGTATCTCTTTTTTATCCACAGGTACTAACTAACTCCATTGCAAAGGATCCATAGAAAATCTTGGATTCAACTATTTTGACATTATTACATGACAGCCTAATTGATCTCCATTAGGAAGATTATATTACACTGGTTAACTTTTCCTTCAGCTACATTCAGTAGAAGATGAAATGGAGTGAGGTCTCGTACCCTCAAGGACTAGACCTTCCTTTCTCCAAGTCTTCTCTTTCCCAGGACTAAGTCACCCTCACTATTGTCTTGAAGAGTGTGTGGCTCTGGGGAGTCACATTCCATTCTGTCTCATGCAGGTTGGAGTTCCGTACTCAGGTACTCTTTTGCAGAATCTAAAGGGGTCATTTCTTTCGCAGGAATGTCTCACTCATACGTGCCCTGTGAAAACTGGACAAATGAGTACATTTGATAATCAATATAAGTAATTACTGTATAACCCACAGCTAAGCCTCAAAACTTTCTCACACTGAAATAGAACATGGGGAGGTTAAAAAAAATTTCTTCATTGAATTCTTAAGGGCAGTGCACAATAAACTAAGAAGAGCAAGGAAAATAAAAGAGAATAAAGCCAGAGCTATACACAGAAACTGACTGGCTCCAACCAACAGGCATCGCTATGCATCTCTGCAGTTTCTGTTTAGGGTATAAACTGTGTCCTAAATTGTGGTAACTGAAAGAAATGTTACAGTGTCATGAGTTGAAAGTGAATATTTTAGAGTAGAAGCAAGTTATCTAATAGCGACTAATGAGTTATTTAACACAGGAAAGAACCTGACAGTTGTTCTAAGCCAAATGTGGGAAACATCAGTATTATGAATGGGGAAAAAAGTCATTCAGATTGAAAGCTGTTGGATGGGAAACAGTATCTGCTCCTCATGACAGTTATCGAGAACATGGTTTATAGTTAAAATATATTTTATAGTTTTTTAAATTCTTTGAGATCCAATTAATACTTATTCGACATCTTTGCTTATTTCTCTTTGGCATCTTTTAATCAGAAGGCGTTTCTTACTTGGACTTCCGTTTTGAAGTCAGAGCCATTCAGCATTACAGAAGAGTTCCCACTGGGATTTGTCTCTGCTTCTTCAGGAAGATTCTGGTTAGACACTTCTGCAAGAACACTGTAGCAATGATGTGTACTGACTGTGTCGCATCGCAGAGCACATCCCAACAGGCTGTTCCACTGTTGGTTAAGGTAGTAACCATAAGACACATTCACTTTAAAAACACATTTGTCCCGCCAGGCACAGTGGCACATGGCTATAATCCCAGCACTGAGGGCTGAGCAGAAAGACTGCAAATTAGAGCTCAGTCTGGGAAACTTACCAAGATCCTGTCTCAAAATTAAAAAGAAAAGGGGGGGGATGGGGGACAGGCTGGGGATATAGCTCAGTGGCGTAAGTGCCTGCCTGGCAAGTTCAAGGTCATGAGTTTGATCCCCTGTACCAAAAAAAAAAAAAAAAAAAAAGACTGGGATGTAACTAAGTGCAAAGGCCCTGGATCCATTCTCCAGTATTCCCCCATCTTTTACAGAAATAAACAATTCAAGGCCAATGCTACATTTTCCCTGAACCAGACATGGTGTTAACAGTTTTTCAAGAAGCAGTGATTCACTTTACAGAGCAAAGTTCAGGTAGTATGCAGGCTCATCACCCTTGGGGTGTCTTTCATGGATAGGGCTGGTCCATGCATATCTGAAATGTCACAAATTTAACTCAGGGTTAACCTCATAGGGGTTTCCTTGCTTTTCCACATTGCATATTTGTATCTCCTGTCACAGCGGGAGGAAAAATAACGCAAAACAATTACAAACAATGTATGCATTTGATTCACTTGCTTTAGCCTAAACACAGAATTGCTTTAAGTGTTACATTACTGTGTGCTGTGGGACACTCCCAAAAGAGTTCCTACTAAATAAAATTCAATGTATTATCATAGATTTACATATGTCCCCAGACAGTATTCCACTAACAGTATATATTCAGAATACTGTGTTCAAGCCACCTGAACTTTTCCCTATATTTATTAGTTTGATATTAGTTTGGGTTCATCTGTGTTTGTTTAATCATTTTGTACTTAACATATTCCTTTAAAATACTCTAAACATTTACATATACCAAAAAATCAAAATACATTTTCAGAGAAATCTTCACCACACCCAACATCCTGAATTGTACTTTCACCCACCCTCATAAGAAATGTTTTTAGTTAAAGCTTCACTTTGTGTTTGCTTTTCTGAAAATATGTAGAAATGTTTTATATACACATATATGCATTGTCTTGGTTACTTTTCTCTCATTGTATATCTGACACCAGAATGAAGGAAAGGTTTATTTATCTCAGTTTGTGGAGGTTTCAGTCCATAATCAGTTAGCTCCTAGGCAGGATGGCGCCACAGAGGACAACAGTTCATGGTGGTGGAAGACAGCAAAGCAACCAGAGCCAAAAAGGGAGGAACATGCAGAGAAGGCTCCTTCTGTCCCTTTTATTGCATGAAGACCACAACCATCCTAGGGTGGGTATAGCACTCACATCCATAATCCCAGCATTGGACCATGAATCAATCACAAATTCTAGAAGCCCCTATGACTGCATGAGGCTTTGGGGGGACATCCAGACTCCAATCATAACATGTACGCATGTTTGCATGCATAAGAATGTGTATTTACTTCTGTATTGTGTACATTACATATAAATTAAATACAAGTATACATATGCTCATTTCTTCATATTATATATACTGGTTTACATCTTTTTTCATTTAATATAAAATTAGTATCTGAAAATCATTTCATACAAGTTCATAGATATCATCCGAATTCTTTTTTGTGCCTACACAGGACACTATACTTGGTGCACTGGTGTAGATTACTCAATCATTCATGCGGATGAGTGTTTAGGTTATTTACAATTGTTTGCATTTACAAACAATACTGCAATGAGAAACTATTTCTACCTAGTTTTTATTTGCAGACATGTATTTTCAAAGTAAGTTCCCAGAAGTGCTATTGCTAGGTCAAAAGGTAAGTGTCTCACTAGGGTTCTCAGTTGATGACAAGATGCATTTTGTAGGGTTGAACCCTTCCATACACCCACCATCAACATACTGGAGGGCTTGTTTCCTGTCAGGTCAGCAGGCTGCGTTGCCAAGCTCAGGATTTTCCTTCAGTCTCGCAGTTGATAAATGGCACCTCTGTGTAGTTTTCATTTGCTTTTATTATGACTGGAGTTGAGCATCTTGGCACAGATTTAAAAACCTTTTTAAGAATGGTCCTGAAAACTGCTCAGATCAAATCTCTTCCAATCTCAGTACTGGGGATTCAACCTAGGGCATTTCTGGCAAGATCAGGTTTTATCCTTGATATATTTTGCAAGTAATTTCATTAATGTATTGGCTTTGCTTGTAGATTTTTGTGTATCCATATTTAAATTTTTCACACAGAATTTAATTACCTTTTTTCTTGATATGGCTCCCATTTTGTGCTTTCTATTCCTTCACTGATGTGCTGTGTCAATACCACGGTTTTACCTAACAAGGCTTTTTGGCACCTTAGTATCTAAGTAAGACTATTTCCCTATCCTTCAAAGTTTATTTCCTAGCAATTCTTTATTTACACATCTGAATGATGTTCATGGGTTTTAACAATTTTTTGCCCATAATTAAGCAATTAGTTGCATTTCCAAAGATAGCAGGTAGAAATTCTTTTTCCATTATCTTTATGTTTTGGATTCTAGGGAGCACTGGCAGTATCTCCCTGAGGTATTATCTACTCCAGTCACCCCATTAGAATCGATTTCAATGGACAGGGTGGCCATTTCTCAGCTTTCCTGGGTTCTTCTGATTTCTTTCTGTTACATATAAGTAGTGGGTGATTTCTCTTGGACTTCTCCTTCATTGATTAGATGGCTAAGTAAGGAACAGAGTGATTAGGGGATGAAATGAGTCACAAGTTATCTGGCAATAATAGTCAAAAGATGGCCAAGTGTGGTGGTGCACAGTTGTAATTCCAGCACTTGAGAGGCTGAGGAAAGAGGACTACCACAAATTTGAGCCCAGCCTGGGCTATAGTGAATTTAAGACCAGCCCAGACTACACAATGAGACCCTCTCTCTCTCTCTCAAAAAAAAGTGTTATTACCACTAACTGAAAATTACTATTTAAATATTCAACATGAATTTCTATTTTCAATGAAAAATACTTCGGTTAGAACTTGAACTAAGACCAACTGATTTGTTAGAGAATGCTTAAAAGAAATATATCTTTGACATCGAAACATGTTTATCTCCAAATTATCCATGTCATTGTTTGTTATAATGGTGTTTGATTAAGTTTTACTTCCCTGGGAAATCAGAACCTAGTCAATCCTCTAGTGTATTCCTTCTTTCAGCATGTATGTAAATTTACTGGGTCTCTGTAAAATTCGGACCCATAAGTGCAACTCTCACACCATCTATTATTTGTGCCAAGCCTAGAAATAAGAGTCAGTGCCCAACAGTAGAGCCTTATAGTAATCCAAGAAGGTAAGAAGTCCTGAATGGACCTGTGTAGAATTTTCATCTGTGTAACACTGTATTTACATAGTCAAACTTATCATAACTTCCCCACCAAAACAACATGAGCCTGTAACTTCCATGATGAAGTCTAAAGCCTTAAGGCCCTCCCACCAACACACACACACACACACACACGTGTATCACACTGTGTTATACTAGTCCAGATATGGAGAGTTTTCACTGACTTGCAGAACTTCTAACCATTTTTACATGAGGATGAGGATCTTCATCATTTAAATATCAAGTGAATCTCAACCATTGTGAAATGTAGTGGGCACATAATGAAAATAAATATCCAAAACTAATAACCTCCTAAAGCACCCTTAAATCTGGGTGTGGTGGCGCACACCTATAATCCCAACACTTGGAAGGCTGAGGCAGGAGAAATTTCCACGTGTTCAAGGCCAGCATGGGCCACACAGTGAGTTTAAGCCCAGAGCAAAGTACACAGCAAGACCCTGCTCAAAAAATAAATAATAAAATAGTGTGAAGATAACGACAGTCTCTAGAATTAATTGTACCTCCATGATTAATTCTAATAGCTTCTAAAAAAACCAAAAACTACTATTTTCCTGAGAACAGAAACTCACTGAATTGTACCGATTCAGTATACCACAGAGTGAATACAGGCTTGGACTCTTCAATTGGAGGCCGAGTAAAGAGTCCTGCTTCCAGGCCAGTGTGGCAGCTTTTCCACAAAAGCAACTACTATCCTGATGTCTACGAACACAGATTCACTTTGTCTACGGAACACACATGAACAGTCATGGACTAGGTATTCATTTTTGCCTGGCCTCTTTGGTTAAATTACACTTGTAAAGTTCATCCCCACTGCTGTAATAATTGTTCAAACATCATTATTGTATTCACTTGTATAAACACACAATATATTCTCCCATCTCAAAATTTTTGTTTTTATTTTTTCATCCTGGGAATTGAAACCAGAGCCTTGCCCATGCTAAGCACATGTTCTACCACTGAACTACACCCCCAGGCCCCATTTTACTCTTAATAGATATTTAAACTGTTCTTCGAGTTTTTTGGCAGTTATGGTAAGGGTGCTGTAGTTTTTAATGTGTCTTTACAGTTTTCTATTGATATATACCTCGTAGCAGGTTTGCTGAACCAGAGTTAAATATGGTGGCTACTTCTAACATGGTCATGAAAATTTATTCCTACCAATAGCACATAATCATTCCAGCAGCTCAACATTCTAAAACTTACTCATGTTGAGCTTTTAAAACACTGGTTAAAATAAAATGGTATCACAGTTTCAATTTGTATTTTGTGATTACTAATAAAAGATTGAATGATTATTTTATGATTTTATTAACGAGTAATTCATTTTTCTTGAAGTAGGTCTTCAAGTCCTTTGTTGATTTTTCCATTGGAGTACTTGTCTTTCTTACTAAACTGTAGTACTTCACATATTCACATGAGAGTTTGGATCTGGTGCAGGAAAAAAAATAAGTGTACTATGTCTTATTGTTTGGAAGTTATGTTTTCTGCACAGTTGAGCTATTCAATGCCAAACAGTGACAAAGTAAGCAATGGGAAGCAATTATGGCAATTCAAAACAAGTCAACACTGTTTAAAAAAAAAAAAGATATATAGTGGTTCTATAAAAGAAGTTGCCATGAAATAAGTCAATCATAATGCAAAAATAAGTTTTTAATGCTGTGTTAAAAATATTCATTGTTCAATTTAAATTATAAGTATAGAAATGAAATTGGACACAACTCAAATTACCACAAAATACTACTGATCTGTATGTCCTGATACAGTTAAGCTATCATCTCCCCATTTATGTACATTGAAAATCTTAGACTAAATAGTCAGCTGGGTGTGGTGGTACATGCCTATAATCTCAGTATTCAAAAGGCTGAAGCAGGGCCACTGCCAAGTTCAAGGTCAGCCTGGACTATATAGTGAGTCCAAGGCCAACTTGAACTATATAGTGAGGCCCTGTCTCAGAAAAGCAAAACAAATAAAGGTTATGCTATATTTCTGTATTTGACAATACAATATCCTTTTTGTGATACCGAGGCTAGAACCCAGTTCTTGAAGTCACGAAATAGCAACTGCTTGTACTAAAGGCACTTCCACAGTATTTTCAATTTTCTCAAGGTCTTCATATCTGAAGGCAGTGATGGTGAACCTTTTACAGAGGAGAACCCAAACTGCAACCCAAAACCCACTTATTAATCATAAAGTGTCAACACTGCAATAAAACCAGAATACTGAGATTTTAGGTTAGAAAAAACTACTCACACATTAACATCTTTTGTTTTAAAAGAAAAACACAGTAACAGAGTTTTCAATGATACAAACAGCTTTTTAATGAAAAGTAAGTTTGCACTTGGGGTGCTTTTGCAGTTAATGTGATCTTTGCTGTTGTATGCATGCTGACAATTTGTCAAACCTTGGCTCATACTTTGTTAATTTGAGAGCAACATATGCAGCACTCAGATCATCTGTTAGTCTGTTTCTTCTATCAGATTTGATAAAGTTCAAAGCTGAAAACAGCTGCTCACAAGCATAAGACGATCCAAACAAAGTAAGAAAAGCAATCCCAAGTGCTTTCATTGACTTAAAAGTATCTGGCAGAGAATTCCACACTTTGAGGATTTCATTTTCAAAACTACCAACTGTGCCGTCCTTTGTCATTCCTTCACACTCTGTCTTCTCTATCTTCTCAAGCATTGCACGCAAGTCATAGAATTTATTTTTCCAGATAGAGCTTTCTTGAAATTCCAATAGCTCCATTTCCAGATTTCCACAATCTAACCAGTGTAAGCAGGAAAGATCAAGTTCTTCAAATCTGGCTTTATCTGGAGAAGTAAGAAAACACAGGGTTGTCTCCATCTTACGGAACTGTAAGAATCTGTTACTAAAATTCTCCTTTGCGGCTGCTACTATGCCAGCAAATTCCTTGTAGATTTCCTGATAGTCTGTAGGACTGTCTGTAAACGATGAATTTTCTAAATGCATTTTTAGATTTGGAAAATATTTCAGCTGCCCACTTTGTAGGTCTCTTTCAAAAACCTGTAGTTTTCTCTCAAATGTTTTGATATCACAAAACATCCTTTCTGCTGTTTTCCCTATGCTTTGTAGTTTTTCGTTCAGTACATTGAAGTGTAGTAAAAAATCTGTAAAAAACATGAGGTTATTAAGCCAGGCTGTATCAGTGAGCTGTGGATATTCCTGCCCTTTTTCATTCATAAAAATCCTGATTTCATCCAAACAGGCTACAAATCTCTCCAGGACTCGTCCTCTGCTCAGCCACTGGACATTGCTGCACACGAGTAAAGCATTCCACTGTGCCTGAACCTCAGCAAGAAGGGCTTGAAACTGTTCAAACTTAAGAGCATGAGCCATGATGTAATTCACCATTTTGCTGATGTCTTTGAGGATGCCGTCTAATTTTTTGCTGCTTTCCCTGGCACAAAGAGCTTCCTGGTGTATAATACAATGAAACTGAATGACTGGGTGTTTTGCTTCTTTAATAAAGAACTGTATGAAACCAGATGTTGCCCCCACCATGCAAGGTGCCCCATTACTAGTAACTGAAACCACTTTTTCTGGTCTTATGTTTTGTGACAAAAAAGCCTCCATCACAGCATTGTAGATGTCTACCCCTTGTATTCTTCCAGGCAAAGACACCAGTTTCACCAGCTCTTCTCTCATCAAGTCACCGACAGCATAACGAAGAATTACTGCCAGGCTTACGTGATTATTCAGATCTGCGCTTTCACCCAAGCACAGGGAGTAACAGGCCGCCTTTTCTAAGTCAGTGGAGAGCTGCTGACTAACGTCACTGGCCATGCGAAGGACTCGATCTTTAACAGTATTTCTGCTAAGTGGCATCTCAGAGATGCGTTGCATAATTTTATCCTTATTTGGGAAATCATGAAAAAGGGAATTACCCCCAGACAACATGGCCATTTTGATAAAATCCCCATCAGAGAGGGGTTTACCATGTTTCACGATGCTCAGTGAAATTTGAAAGCTGGCAGCTGTCAGATGATTTGTTTTAGAGAGATAGTTGCAAAAATTAAGATACTGGAAATGATATTTCCTCAATTTCCCTTCAAGAAATTCTTTCCTTTCAGTTTCACCAAGTTCGGCAACACTTTTGTGGTTGGTGTCAAAGTGCCGTCTGACACTTGATGTGCGACACACAACACTTTTACTACACAGAACACATAATGCTTTTCCATCATGTTCAATGACTCCAAACGATTCTGTCCAGGTCTCTTGGAATGATCTTCCACTATCTGGTTTCAGTTTTGCTTTTTTTGCCATAGTCGTTTTTTGGTGTTCAAGGCTTGGAGTCTACAAAAACACAAAATTAAAAAATTTAAAAAATGAAGCAACCAACACAAATCTATCCCTATGCCCAAAATAGCTAATACTATCAGTTAACACTAAAGAACCGGATATTCCCCAAATCGGCAAACTATAGCAGGGAATCTCAGCTGCAGTTCCTCTTGCATTTGCTGACCACTGGGGAAGCAGGCAATGTTCCACTGACAACTAGCTTTTGGTCTGCTCTGAAAAAGGGATCTGAGTGCATTTCCTTCCTTGAATCACAGGAACTCCAAACATATATATATAATATATATATATATATATATTATATATATATAATATATATCTCCTTGTTCTTGTTTTCAAAAATTTTTCACAAACAACTCGACATGATGCTGCAGATTCAAATATATCAGGAGGACAGCACAACATTAAAGGACTCTCACCAAGCATGGTGGTGCAAGCCTGAAATCCCCACACTGGGGAAGCTGAGGCAGAGAGATCACTGTGAGTTTGAGGCCAGCCTGGGCTACATAAGCAAGTTCAAGGCCAGCCTGCACTACACAGTAAGACCTTGTCTCAAAAAAAAGGAAAAAAAAAAAAACTCTCAGTCTCTTACTTAGAACATGTCTTTGCTAAATTTTAGACATAAAATTTCAATTTTTCATAAGAAAACTCAAAGCTAAAATCTTGTGTTAATAAAAACAGATGTATTAAAACTCACAGCCAGACCAAGACATGCACATAAACCCTGGCAGTGCACTGACTGGCCATGTGAATATGAGCTATGCCTAAGGAGCCAGGGCTCATCACATCTCCAGCTGGTGTTCCAACTCCTGTGAGAACGTCTGTGGCCTGTATACGCGTTGTTCTCTGCTGCTCAGCTGCTGGGGTAATGCCAGGGCAACTTGCCGCCAGTGCCAACAGAGCTCTCGTACCCACTGCCACACAGGTGGGACAGGTTTGCCGCCACTGTCTTAAAGCTTCCTCTTTAATTCTGAGAAGGGAAACATTCAATTGCATCTTCTCTGGTACTAAACAACCCACACAGTTAATAAACGTTCCACCTCTTGTGTTTCTGCATGCCTTGTTCTAATGGAGTCTGTAGCACTGGCAGCTGTTCCAGTTAGATAACTTTCTTTTACTTTCCCAGCATTGCTTCTAACTATACACAACATTGACTTCTTCGTGCTGGTTATACAACCACAAGTTCCATCATTTCTTTCTAAACATTTTATAATTTAAAGCTTTTCTTCAACTGTCATACTTATCTTGTTTTACACTCACTATCAGAAATGTTACCACCAACATGCTTCTATGGCACTGTGGATCCCTCACCTTGCTCATTTCCTGGAATACAAAGAAGCTTAGCAAAATACGGTCAAAGATGGGTTTGTGTGCAATTAACCATTTCCAAGGCAGTGTGTGGCCAAGAGAGCCAAAGAGGAAGAGGCTGGGGGAATGGGCATGATGGAGGACACTGTATGTCTTTAGGATTTGCTTCAATATTCTACAATCAATCAGATACTTTGAATTCAGGTGCTCTTGGTGACCCCAAAACAACTTGCTGAAAAAACTAACATGTAAGCCAAGAAAATTTTAGCACTAGACTGATTTCATTTCAAAGATTCTGCATTCCACAAACGTGTTTTAACAAATAAAATGGATACATAAAAGTTCACCTTCAAAGAGACTAGATAAGTACATAGTATCATTATTGAAATGTGTCTAGCAATATCCATGGAATTCTAAAATTGCTATTACAGAAGACAGAAACACTCTCCTGACTCTGGTATTATGGTAAAAGACTTCTAAAATTCTTCTGAATAGAATACTAGACTCATAACACCTCACATATCAACAATTCTAGGTATTAATTAGTGGCACGGTCTATCATACAATCAACTCAGATCTTTTCTGACAGTGCCACTAAATTTCTCCTCTCTCCCCTCCTGTCTCCTCTTTGCAGTACTGGAAACGGAACCCAGGGTCTCCTGCACGCTAGAAATGTGCTCTACCACTGAGCCACAACCCCAGCTCTTTTTATCTTTTGAGACAAGCTTTCTCTAAATTGCTCAGACTGGCCTCAAACTTGTGATCCTTCTGACTCAGCCTTGCAAGGAGCCAGACGACAGGCATGTGGCACAAAACCTGCCTCTAGGTTACTTGTGTGTTTGTCTCTACTAGATGATGTTTCTCATATTCTTACACTGATTTATTTTCATGTATGGTAAAAGAAATGCGCACTGTAACAAGAAATACACAGGACATTAATTATTTTACACATTTACCTAACATATTTCTTGACCCTTGTTTTGGTTACTTTTTCTTCGTTGCTGAGACAAACACCTGACACCAAAATGAAGCAAACGAAGGTTTATCTAGCTTACAGTTCTGGAGATTTCAGTCCATAATCAGCTGGCTCCAAAGCAGAGTGGCATGGTACTGGGGCAACACTTCAAGGCAGCAGCCAGAGCAAAAGAGCAAACAAGCCTCTTCTCTACCCTCAAATTGTACTCAGCACCCCACCACCTTCAGGGTGGGTGTAACACTCACAAAGTCTCCCTGCCTCCCTCTTGCACAGGATGAGGATGTTTACAAAGTAAGAGCCCTGGCTCCCTGCTGAGTCTCTCAGTTAAACTTCTAAACTGTGCAAGTTGACACAATGTATTAACCATAACAACCCTTATAATCATTAAATAAAATCTGTGCCGTAAGCAATAGAGCAAGGTTTCCTATTTGGATAAATCATCTCACTTCGAACAGCTATCGCACAAAAACTTATCTCATAAACAAAAGCCTATTCATCGGTAAGTAAGAAATCGGTACTCAAAACCAGATTTTGGAGCGACCAGGGTGACGTTAATCCACCCCCGCCATCCTCATTCTGCACCCCTCACTCACATTCTCTACAGAAGATGCAACTCCGTTTCTCACCTGCTGCCTAGGCTCATCCAGCTCCCTCTCCAAGTCCTCCAGCACAGTCACCGCCTCGTCCCCGCTCTGTGGACGCCGCGCGCGCACCCAGGCCTGCAGCTCCGCGGGCAGCGCGGCCAGGAACTGCTCCAGCACCAGCAGCTCCACGATCTGCTCCTTGCTGTGGGTCTCGGGCCGCAGCCACTGGAGGCAGAGCTCGCGGAGCCGGCGCAGCGCCTCCCGGGGCCCAGGGGCCTCCTGGTAGCAGAACTGCCTGAAGCGCTGTCGAGAGCGCTCCCCGGGACCCGACACGCCCCCCGGCTGGAAGGGCTCCGGGTCCCAAGCTTGGTCCTCCTCTTTCACCGTCACCTGGACGATGTCCCCCGGCTGCCCCGCAGCCCCGCCCGCCTCCATCCCGCCCGGGAGGCCTCTGCGCCGCGTCCTCGCGGACGGCCAAGCGCTGGCCGCCGCCTTGGCCAGGCGGTCCCGACCCAGCAGAGCCCCGGCGCGGAACCACCGCAGAGGCGGACTCGTTCGCGTCACGATGCAGCCCGCTCCCCGCGGCGCGACGGACTCTCGCCGCGACAAGAGCCCCAGCGAGCCGGGCTCGAGCGTACAGTCCGCGCGCGGACCGCGGGGCGGGGCCGGGCCGCCGGGAGACCGGGCAGCCAGCCGGGCGGGCGGAAAGGCGCCCACACCGCGGGCTGCGCGCCCCGCCCCCCGCCTCGGCCGGCCTCTGAGCCGCGGAGACCGCCGCGGCGGAAGTACGCCCGCGCGCACGCGCCGTGGGCCGCGCACTTCCGGTCCGCTCTGGGCCGCCCGAGGAAGCCGGCGTCTCGGTAGTCGCGGCGGACGGCTTGGAGCCCGCCGGGGAAGAGAGAACTCGCCCGGCCGAAAACAGGCCTAGGGATAGAAGTCACGGTGCGAGGGCTGTCGGCCACGTGCTGCTCTGGGATTTCCTGGCACCCCGGAGGCAGAAAACAAACGTGAGGAGCAGCCCGCTTCCCGGCGCCCCGCCCCCGCGGTTTCCGTGCTTCTCCCTCCTTTCTGCAAAAAGCCCGAGACCTGGCTTTCCTTGGAATTGCACGCTGCCGGAGACTGCCCTGCCCGTGCTGCGGCTGGCGCCCGGCCGGAGACGGCGCGGGAAACGCAAAATCTGGGCCGGCTTTCGGAGCGCTGAGAACGCCGCGCGGAGTGACCGGGAAGGCCGGCGGGGCTGCGGCCTGCAGCAGCGTGCGCAGCGCGGGGCAGTGTGCAGGTGCAGGGGTGTGGAGGGAGTGTGTGGGTGTGTAAGGATATGCAGGGGTGTGGAGTGTGCAGGCCTACTCAGGGAATATGTGGATAAGAATATGCAAGGGTATGGAGGGAATATGCAGAGGTGTGTAAGGATGTGCAGGGTGTGGAGGGAGTGTGCGGGTGTGTAAGGATGTGCAGG